>VWPW01013441.1:0-10947 GCA_013389825.1 Crypturellus undulatus
CAGCTGCCGATCGCACCCTGCTCTAGTGGCAGAGGGGAGCCCCAAAACCTCCCACAGACACCTCCCACACGCCCTGCTCGGGTCCGTGCTGGGTTTTAGCTGTGCTAACCTGGACTTGACTTAATTTTCTAATGATAATTACTGAAATAACCTCATATTGGGTTATTATTTTTATTGTGTCTTGGTTTGTGGGTAGGGAGTGGTTGGGATTTCTAAAGTATTTTAATGAAAATGAAAATTGAAAGAAGTTAAGATCACGTCTATTGAACTGCAGGTACCACATAATTTTCTGGTGATGCACAGACTGATTTGGAGTTGTATGTAAAAGCTGTGTTCATCAGGTTGCAGAAATCCAAAGCTTTCTAACAAATTCTGCTCTCGTGGCTGCAGTGAAGGTCAGTAGTCAGGCAAGCACTTGCTGCTTTTTATGAGATTTTTGTTACTAATAGGAAGCTATAATGGGCAAAACACACTTCGCAGCTCTGGGAGGCCGAAGGCAGGAGTGCTCATTGCTGAGAGGCGAGTGCTAAAAGCCATGGCACAGGGCCATCCGCCGCCGGTGTGGAAACCTGGCTGCTGGCAGCGAGGCCTGGCCCGCGTGGGAGTTCCTGCACAGACCTGTGCGTCTCTGGTTACAGCATTTATTTGGAAGGCTTTCCGTATTTTCCACTGGGGAGAGCGGCGCTGCAGCCGGCCCGCGTGCTGCTCCAGCGCCCTGAGTTAGCTTCTACGTGCTACGGATGCAGCAGCCCTCCCTTCCTGACTGCCCTGCCCTTTGGGCGAAACAGGAACTTGCTTGGGGCGGGCAGCCCTGTTCAGAGCACTTGTATCCAATATTATTTATTATGATTTCTTGAGCACAATCGTTCAGCCATCAGGTAGAATCTGCTGTGACCCCCATTGTCCCCCCTTTGGTGCTCGCACGGTACTGCCGGGCCCCGGCTGCTGCGAGCGCCAGGAAGAAACACCGTCGTTTTCGTTTGCATTTCATGTCCCGTGCGTGCTGAAACCCTACCTTGCCCGTGCGCCTCCTCGAATAGTGTTTCTCGAGGAAGGAGTCTCGAGTGCCGCTGTCCCGGCCATGGGAGGAGCCGGCGCCGGCTTTGCCATAGTTACTCGAGGACTCGGCAGGCTGCGACTCGGAGGCAGCAGCCTGCGGACCATGGTAAGGCAGGCACCTTCCTCCTCCTCCTCCCCTGCTCCGCGGCCCTGTTCCTTGGGGGTTCCTCGCGCGTGGGAGAGCTGCCCTGCGCTGTGCTCACAGACCCTTGCTGCATTGTTAGCCCGTGGAAGAGAGGGAACCAAGTACCTTTTGGAAGAGAAATCTGCCTTAACAAATGCAGTAGGTCAGATTGTTTTTTCCTCCTTTGATCATTGGGGCTTTATTTTCCTTAATAAGGGCTGGTGAAGTAGTCATGAGGTTTGGGCNCTTCCTCCTTCTCCTCCTCCCGTGCTCCGCGGCCCTGTTCCTTGGGGGGATTCCTTGCGTGCGGGAGAGCTGCCCTGCGCTGTGCTCACAGACCCTTGCTGCATTGTTAGCCCGTGGAAGAGAGGGAACCAAGTACCTTTTGGAAGAGAAATCTGCCTTAACAAATGCAGTAGGTCAGATTGTTTTTTCCTCCTTTGATCATTGGGGCTTTATTTTCCTCAAAAAGGGCTGGTGAAGTAGTCATGAGGTTTGGGCCGACTCTTTAAAAAACTTCCTGTTTTCAAGTAAAACTCTAATTCTGATTTTTATCTCAGTGTTGTATCTGCTCTACCTAATTGTCATCTAGCAAGTGAATTGAATATCCTCATTACAAGAAGAGCTTGAAATGGGTGTAAAATGTTAATTTTCTTTCAAGACCTAGCAATCCCACAACACTGAGTGGATGTTATGAGGCCTAACCCAGAGATACTTATGTAGTTCTCTCTCTCCCTGAAGTTTCTTACCTTCTAGGATATAAAGCCTGAATCATTGCAAGGGTTCCTGAAGTTGCTGCAAACTTGTGATTAAATCCTGTGACAGGTTGAGCATCGTCAGTCTTGCTGGTGTCAGTCAGAGTGAAGGGCTGTGAAACCCTCCAAGGACTGAATTTTCACATGAGATTGAGCCGCTATTTTTCTAATCTCTTAAAGAAATCTGTCTTGGCATGTTCAGTAGGTCACTATGAATAATGCGCTTTTCCGTTTGGCAGCCAGGCCGGAAAACTGGGGGAGGGAAGGGGGTGGAGAGAGGCAGGAACTAATTACATTCAGGGATCAGGAGGAAGCTAACGCTTTAGTTTCTAACCAAATAATAAATAAGTAAAGCACATTATTTTGATGGAAGCCATCCCTTTTAGCCCTGGGGCTTCCCTCCGTGTGCGTGTAAGGAACGCGAGGGGTGCGCAGGGCTGAGCAGGCAGGAAGGGCACCCTGGCCCTAGCCCAAGGCTTGAGGGAGATACCCCGGAGGCAAAGTAAGGGCACGGCGATACCCTCCTCTGGGTTTGGGAGGCCTCACGTTATCTCCTGATGGTACCTTCGTTTTTGGCAGCACAAACCTGGCATTTTCAGAACTCTCCGATAAGCCCCAGATCAGGCTCATGGTGTGAGTGCCGCCCATGAGGTGCGTGGAGCCAGGCTGGACCCCACCGCGCTTGTCGCTTCCCAATTATCCACTCTGAGGTCCTCCTGCTCCCGCCTGCTGCTGCCCTGCTTGCAGTGGCCTTGGCAGAACAGGTAGCGCCTGCACTGAAGCCGAGCTCCTCTTACCTGCTGGGGGCCACATCCTGATGAGCTTCTTAGCCTTGGCGTGTTCCTGCTCAGGCAAAATTCCCACTGTTTTCCTTGCCTGCAGGAAGGCAGATGACTCCTCGCCCCTTTGTACCCGTCCTTGCAGTAGAGGGCTGGTGAATCACTTCCCTTTCTAGCTTTTAGTAAAATTGTGCTGTTTGGGGCTCGTTTATAGTGCTTGGACACTTTGAATACTTGCACAGTTCTCTTCATTCTTTTCCTGCAATTGTCCAAAGGTTGGAATTGCTTTTTATCTGTCGCAGCAGTCGCTGTTGCCTGCTCTGAAGTGCTGCGGTAGCTTTGGCGCTGTCAGCGCAGCTGTTATTTTCCCTTGTTTGCTAGTCTGACCTTTTATGCTGGTTGTACGTTGGTCTCTGCGTTTCTTAAACATGACTGTGTACTTCTACCAGAAAGACAGAAAGAATGATCTTTTAAAAAAGGCACCGAAGGCAGAACTTCTTGCACCTTCAGACCTTGGAAGGTTTTGTTCAGCTGAAAATAAAGCAGGGGTGGTGTTAAAAACCGTGGTTCAAGTTCGGAGTTTTGAATTGCTTTGTGTGCTTGTCTGCCTGAGGAGGAGATTGGTACGTCAGGAGGAAGACGTGCGTTGCTCTGTTAGATGGAGCTGGATGCATCCTTGGAAGCCCCAGTTTTCATTTAAATATTGGCTGCAGTGAGTGTAATTCTGTTTAGCAAGTGGAGGCTGACCTGACAACAACAAAAAGTCTAGAAGAGGGATGGAAAGAAATAGGTTTTCACTATTTGTGTTCTAGTCTACCCAGTAAGATAAAAAACNCAGAAAGAATGATCTTTTAAAAAAGGCACCGAAGGCAGAACTTCTTGCACCTTCAGACCTTGGAAGGTTTTGTTCAGCTGAAAATAAAGCAGGGGTGGTATTAAAAACCGTGGTTCAAGTTCAGAGTTTTGAATTGCTTTGTGTGCTTGGCTGCCTGAGGAGGAAATTGGTATGTCAGGAGGAAGACGTGCGTTGCTCTGTTAGATGGAGCAAGATGCATCCTTGGAAGCCCCAGTTTTCATTTAAATATTGGCTGCAGTGAGTGTAATTCTGTTTAGCAAGTGGAGGCTGACCTGACAAACCAACAAAAAGTCTAGAAGAGGGATGGAAAGAAATAGGTTTTCACTATTTGTGTTCTAGTCTACCCAATAAGATAAAAATGTAAGTATGTAAGCCCAGGGAGCAAAGAGCAAAAAAAAATGGCAAGTTGCTTATGGGTGCCAGTCACACGGGTAAGTAACTTTCCAAACAAAAAGGCAGTGGGGAAAAAAGGGGAAACAGGGCACTGAAAGGGGCGAAGATGCCACTGGGCTTTTAAGTGCAATGTGTAATAAACCGGGACACGTTTTCATCTGAGCAGTGTTTGCCTTTAGCATGGAGTGGCATAACTAGGAGTCAAGGAGTTTCCCAAAGCTCCTTCCTTTCCTGAGATTGTTTCAGATCTGCCCTGCTGTTATCACTGCTGTTCACATTGTTTTTTTCCCCTTTGTTGGCCTGTTTTCCTTCCGTGCTTTTAAAGAGCAGCTTATCTGTGTGTGCCAGAAGGCTCTGGGCTTTCAGCGCGAACAGCAGCCCGGCCTGCTGACCGGAGGGAAATATGTGGGGATTTTCAGCTGCAAGAGCCTTGCAGAAGGCAGCGCTGGCCTCCTGAGATGCCCGTGGCCAGGATTCTGCCAGCCCCTGGAGCTTCCCTTCTCCCTGCTGACTGGCAAGTATATTGACAAGATTGGGGGGAGAATTATTTTGTATTTCTTGGGGGGAGAATTATTTTGTATTTCGGTGTTCTTTCTCTCTGCTGTTCTACTCTGGGAAGGACAAAAATCTAGACCACAAAGATGGTTGGATACATCAGGTATCCAGGTATCCATCAGGTACATGTCTTTAGCAGCTGGAGCTTGAGTTTTCATTGGAGCTCCGCGTGATGTGGGTGGCCTTGATCAAGCCTTTCCCTGCTTTCCCTCTTTACCAGTCTCATTTATATGAACTATGCATTCACCTGTCTCATTTATATGAAATATGCATGCACGCTTATTGCATGGGATTGAGGAAAAGCTTGTAAAATACGACGTTCTTTGTGAGTCTTAAATTTAGTACATTGCTTGGGTTACTGAGCTACATAGCTCAGTCATAGCTAAAGGAGATGGAAAGCCCCAGTTTGTCTGTCTTCATCCGTGTGTGTGCTCTTTGCCAGGTGCCTTTGCAATGGATGACAGAGCAGACCCTTTGCTGATGACCGTTCATCTTCTTGCCAACGCAGGGCGTTCATCACTTCTGCAGCAGACGCTGGATCAGCTGCTGGAGTGGATCTGCCCGGACATCCGCCTCTTCCTTGTGTCTGAGCGCGCTACTCCGTTGAAATATTATGACAGTTATCGTAAGAAGAGCTGTGGCTTCCCTGGAATATCTGTCCTCCTTTTCCTACACGAGGACTTGGGAGCAGAGCGGATTTTCCAGGTCCAGGACATCTTCCAGCACCCGCCGTGGCGCTACCAGTGCGTGCAGGTCGTACCAGGGCAGAGCCGCCCCTGCGGCGCCGCTCGCCAGGACTTCTACAGCCTGGACGAGCACATGCCCGTGTGGGGCACCCGCCAGGTGCACTGCGGCCCCGAGATCGTGCGCGTGACCCTCTACTGCAGCTTCGATAACTACGACGACGCGGCGCGGCTCTACGAGATGATCCTGCGGCAGGAGGCGGCTCCGCAGAAGAGCAACCTGTGCGTGTTCGTGCTGCGCGCGGCGGCCGGCGTCGCGGTGCAGCTCTGCCTGCAGCAGCTGCCCGCCGGCGTGGCCGTGCAGCCCAAGGAGTCGTCCGTCCTGCAGTTCAAGGTGCAGGAGATCGGGCAGCTGGTGCCTCTCCTGCCTCATCCTTGTATTCCCATCAGTAGCACCAGGTGGCAGACGCAGGATTATGATGGAAACAAAATTCTGCTTCAGGTGTGTGTGAGGAACGCTTGTTGAGAGGGGATTGTCCCAGGAGGGCCCAGGGGTGGTTCAGAATGGAAATTAAGATTTTTGCCTGTTTGTGTTTTCTTTTGAATTTATGACTGAAGCAGTCAATATCTGCTTGTGCTGCAATGCCATTGATAAATATTCCAAGCTTTTTTGCTTATATTTAATGTCAATTTAACACCATGGCTGCTTGCCCCAAATGGAAAATACTGATCCTTTTTTTGGGCAGGCTAGTTTATGTCTTGCCTTCCCTGCTTGCATCAAGTGGTCGTGACAGCCTATTCTTTGTTCCAAGGTAACAACTTATCAGAAGGGGTTTTGAAAGCATATTTTTGCACACAAAGCCAGTCATTGTGTAGATAGAGTGTTGGTGCAGTATTGCCTACGTTTGATTGAACTTTATTTGAAATATCATCTTAAAATTAAATGATAACTAGTCAGAACTATTCATTTAGAGCTATTTCAATGGTTTCTGAATAGTATTTTGAAACTTGGAATCCCAGCTGGCATTTTTCTCATACACCTTTTTTTGTTGTAATTTGGATGTTTAAATAATTTGCCCGTCCTGTGGCATATTTTCTGTGGAATATTTAACCGTATTAACAGTTTCTGTAAGCTTGCTGACCTAGCTAAACCCAAGGGTCTGTCTGTGGACTTCCATCCACAGTGAATTGTCATTTTCCCTGGCCTACAAGGATCTTTTTTCCTTGTTTTTACTTGTTACTTTCCTTGTTTATGTTGTCTTCTACTAGGACTTTCTGTCTTACACTGCTAGGTGAGAACATTGTCCCTTAACTAAAGGTAAATCACTTTCTTAATGGGATCTTTTCAAAATTTCTTCGATAGGTTCAAGGCAGCTCCAAGCACAGTGAGAAAAACGGTGGCTTTTCCAANGGACTTCCAGTGAATTGTCATTTTCCCTGGCATACAGGGATCTTTTTTTCCTTGTTTTTACTTGTTACTTTCCTTGTTTATGTTGTCTTCTACTAGGACTTTCTGTGTTACACTGCTAGGTGAGAACATTGTCCCTTAACTGAAAGGTAAATCACTTTCTTAATGGGATCTTTTCAAAATTTCTTCGATAGGTTCAAGGCAGCTCCAAGCACAGTGAGAAAAACGGTGGCTTTTCCAATCAGCAGAGTAATTCCGGCCTCAACAGCCTCCTGCGCAATCCTGTGCCGGGGCCCTTCCCCATGGAGCCGGTCAGCGCGGAGCGGAGGAGCCGGGCGCTTGGGACACGGGACACGGTACAACACGCAGCTCCCGCTGCCGGGCCAGAGCTTCGCTGGCCCGTGTGCCTCTGGCGCGGGGCTTCAGCAACGCCACTGCCGCCGGCCACGTCCCGCCAGGAAACCGAGACCAACGTGGACACTGGATTCACGGTGCTGAACGCTGAGTGCGTCCGCTCCCCGCTGAGCCGCTTCCGCAGGGAACTGCGGAGCAGCCTGCTCCAGCCGCGAGCTCCCGGACGGGCCCCGGCCGCTGGCCCCGGCATCACTTCATCCTGCCGGGACGGAGCCCATCTGTCCCCTTCCGCAGCCCAGAGGGGTAGGGGAGCCACCCAGAGATCTTCAGGCTTTCACTTGCAAGTATCGAGAGCCAGCCCTGGAAACGGAACTGAGGAGGAGGAGGAGGAGGAATTCTTTATATGACTGGAAACAAATGTGCCAGATGGACTGATCGCTTCCAAGTGAGAGCTAAGTGCTTTAATCTGCAAACACAGAGAAGGCAACTGACATATTGTGCCACTTTGTGCTGTGACCGCTGATGTTTAGCTTGCCTTTGTACTGTGAAAAAATGTCAGGAGAGGGTTTACCGACTTAGAGACATATTTACCTTCCGTGGAGTAATACTAAGGAGGCTGAAGGCAAAGCAAAGAAAAATAGCACTATTTACAGAAAGATATTTTTTTATGCAGTGTAGATTGGAGGATTATTGTGCAATGAATAGGAAAAAGCCATAGAAATCCCACCGCTGTTATAAAATGTTAAGAAATGACCTGTAATGTGCTGAGATAGTGTCAGAGCTCCTGGCTGAGCACCGCAGCCGCTGCAGGGGCCTGTCCACAGCTGCGGGGGCGCAGCCCCGCGGTCGTGGCACGGTCGCAACGCCTACATCCATCCCCATTCCTTCTTCGTCCCCTATTATTGGTATTTAAAAGCCATCAAAGTTGTCATTTTTATGCATGAATCGAAACAATTATTTTTGAAGAAAATATTTCTCCATTGGCCTTTTCCCAAATTAGCATTGTACACAGCGACTGGAAACACTGGAGCTATATTTATGCTTCAGTAAGACCTTTCCGTTGACTGGCCCTATGGTCCTAACAAAATAAAACCATGCACAGGCAAGTCCTTGTTAGACCAGAGTGTAATTAGCAGCAGGATGATGGAAATTCTAATTGAATTTTATAGAACAGAAGACAAGAGAAGTTCAAGTGTGGGAGAGAAGTGCCAGAATACTGAAGGGTAAATGGACAGGAGGAGTGAAGTAATTTAAAGGCACTGGATGCCTGAATATTCCAGGCTTGATCAACAGTTTTGTTTTTCTCAAGTAGGATTAACTATATCTTAAAGGGAAAGGGACAGGGAGGACATGGCTGAGGGATGGAATTTTGATAAGAAAAGCAAAATCTGATCATTGTATCTACCTTCCCCCAAAACCAGCAATAAAAAGGTATTTTCTCCTTAGATATACGTGAATTCTGCTTTACACGAAGGTGTGAATTTCTTTGGACAGTGCCTCCTCATTGCCCCCTGTCAGCTTGTGACTCGAGTTTGCTTTGGGATGGTCTCTGCCCACCCAAGGCAGGCAGAGGTGCCGAGGAGCGGAGACGTGTGGCGCAGAGCTCTCCTGCAGCTCCCTTCTCCATAACTCCAGTGGGGACCAGCACTTGAATGCACCAGCCGAGCACAGCCCAACTGAATTCCCTGGAAAAGTGCAAACTGAAGTTCTTCACCACCTATTCCTGTGTTCCGTAAAGTTTTGGGCTTTTGAATAAAGTGCAGAGTGATATGTTACCTCTTTGACTGTGGTTAATCCTACCTGGAATGCTGGAAACTTATCCAGGGCTTTCCAGAGCCAGAGCAGAATATTTGGTCAGCTTTGGAGAGCAGTGGAGAGGAGACAGCGGAGACTGGGGGGCATTGGGGTGCGTGTGGGAGCGGGTGCCAATTGCTCAAACTTGAGTCCATTCAGCATGTTCCCTTTTATCTGAGGGAAAGAGCCACTTAGACTCTTAGGTACCAGACCAGTATCCAGCAGGGAGAAAGCACTGAATAATTTAGAGATGGGGAAAATAAAAGTGAGGATGTGAGGCTTAGCTGCCTACATGAATTCTTTGGTCTTCTAGGATATTAAGTCAAAGCAAAACTGCATCAAAACTGTGTTTGTAACAGTGAATATATAATTCATTTATTTAAAGTACATGATATACCTTGTAAAAACACAGTGCTGTACATGCACCTGTAGGGGCAAAAGGGGCCCACTTCTCCTCTCCCCAGGATGGATTCAGTAACTGATTCATATTTTTTCTAGACCATCCATATCTCTGCAACTTTTACATTTCTTTCATCACTGTGCAATTTTCTTTCAGTTTTTTAAAAAGACTAGTATGAGACAGCACAGTCATATCCATATTTAATGGTATTACGCTGAATAATTGAAGCCCCTCTTGCACGAGCTGTGGAGCTTGCTGCATTTCGGCATGCGATGGGAGCCGTGGCGCTTCCCAGGAGCGGGTCTGCACTTCCCCAGCATCGGCACAGCCTCATGTTCCCATCTGCACTTTCCTGAGGTGGCTGAGAAAACCTTCACTGGTGTCGGAATTGCTTCGGACTTTCTGTCCAAGGAGGTGACGTGGCTGCAGTGTGAGGTAGAGCAGCCTGGTGCAGACGTGCCCAGGACATGAGCAGTGCCCACGCGAGGGACAATGACTGTCAAACGGTGGGGGTTAAAGTGCAGCCTGGCTGTGGTTTGTGCGGGCCAGCAGGTCCCAGGGGACACTGTACTGCGAGCAACAGCCATCCCGGAGCCGCATCCGGCCTCACCGCGAGCCGGAGCACACTGGCCTCCCCGGGCACATCAGCGTGCGTGGAGGACTTGAGCAGAACGTTTGGGTCTCCAGGGAGGAGCAGTGCAAGGCTAAATTCAGGGCCCTATGCAGAAAAGAACATTTCCAAAATGATGAATATTTATTTCTGTTTTAAAAAACTGTAATACAAGAACCAAGGACAAGAGCAGTGAGCAATGTTGTCTCCAAGGGGAAAATACCAGGATATATAGCATTCAGTTATGGGGAGTGGGGCTAGAAAGGGCGTGCCAAAGGAAATGTAGCGCTATAGCCAGGCTGGTGATAGGACCATCTTGGCTGCTTAGGCCACGTTAGGCCTGGTGACATCAGGCTTTGGGAGTAGGGTTAGGGGTAAGAGCGAGAGCAAGCCTAGAGCCCCATGGGGAGTGGGGTTAGAACAGCCATGCCAAAAGATAACTGGTACAAACTGAAACCTGGGAAGTGTCTTCTGCATATTAGAAATAACTTCTTCACTGCTAGTGTGACAGCACTGCAAGAGGCTGCACCAAGAGGTTTTGGGGTCTCCTTTATAGGTCCTCAGACATGCCTGGACGTGATGCTGTGTTACATTCTGTGGATGTCCCTGCTTGAGCAGAGAGTTGGAATAGATATCTAGAGGTCCCTTCCAATCTCAGCCTGCCTGTGATTCTGTGATTAATACGTATTAATAGTTGTTTTTAATATATAGTGCGTTTTATGCTTTATAGGTCATATAATACACATTTTTATATATCATGTAATATACACTGTATATAATCTATCTCTAAGCTTTCTATGTATTTTTATCTATACTGTACTTCTATAGAATGCATGTAGTGTTCCATTCTATTTGGTGTTACCTGTTCTCCTGCAGCCCCCTATGCGGCAGACTGTCCCCTGCAGGTGCCGAGGTGCTGCCAGCTGTGATCTCCAGCTGTGCATGGCCCCATAGGCGCCCTGCGCAGGGGCAGCTCTGCTAGGACAGGCAAGAGCGAGGTAGAGCCGTGCTGCAG
Source organism: Crypturellus undulatus (assembly GCA_013389825.1). Taxonomy (NCBI): domain Eukaryota; kingdom Metazoa; phylum Chordata; class Aves; order Tinamiformes; family Tinamidae; genus Crypturellus; species Crypturellus undulatus. The sequence goes on from VWPW01013441.1 coordinate 10,786, forward strand.
CTGTGCCCGGCCGTGGTCACGGTGGGACATGGCAGCTGCTGTGGGAGGGATGGAGGGGATACGTGCGTGATGGGTGCGCAGCAGCGCTGGGCCCTGGGGGACGGGACCCGCGTGCCGGCTGTCCCCTCCGGCAAGGCACCAGCTCCGCCTGCCGCCCGCGTG
>VWPW01013442.1:0-42282 GCA_013389825.1 Crypturellus undulatus
TGGAAATGCCTACAAATCCGCATTCAAATAAAAGCATTTGTTATACGATATTATTTAATAGGGTATAAAGGTCTGTATTATTGTCCCCAAATTCTTTCATAGTGTGAAACTGTCATGAAGAACAGAGGATGTATCATGAGGTTTGAAAAAAAGTTATTAAAAGTTTGTTTAACAGCAGTGACATAACTTACTGAAACAGTAAGTTTTTAGAGACCAAACTATTCCCTATTTCTTCAGAGGGAACCTAGCATTTGGACCTAAAAATGACATTTTCACCACCGCTAATTAATAGACCTGCCTTTAATATTTTTAATCTGCATAATGTTGCTAACTCACAATAGATTATTTAATGAGAATGTGTTTTCTATTTCTAAAATGCGTGGGTCTTACAACAAGGCCCCTTGACATATTTTATTTTTCGCCACAAAATTAACAATTAGATTACATCCCAGGATCCCACTAATAAAATTAAATTCAACAATAATTGAAGTTGCCTCTAACTTTTCTTAGGATACAAAAATCTCACCAGTCCTGACTGAGGCTAATGGCCCTTCCTCACAGGCACAGACCAATAAAAATCGAATCTTCTCTCTGCTCCTGTTCCCTCAAAAGGATGGCTGCATAAACCTGCAAGACGACTGCGCATTATTTTAGCCATAAAAATAGTCACAAACCAAAAGAAAAAAATAGTTCAGACAGAAGTCACACTTGCAATAGTAACATGTTATATTTTTGTTTTCTTTTGGGGGTATTTTATGGCAAATATTCATTAGAAAAGAGGTTGGTGGAAAGATGACAGGCAGAGTTCAATCTGGTTGCTGACAGTTTTTGCAGATTCTTTGGTATGCAGGTGTTTTAATCTACACATTTTAAAAATAGCTCTTTTAGGCTAAGTTAATGTGCTCTGTTATATTTCCAGTCACAACCTTGCCTGAAAAAAAGTGACGTTAGCAATATTCCAAATTCAGATTAGAATATTTCTAGTGCTTGGCTTTGAATATTAATTCATATTCAAGATAAGATATTACTGGTGCAAACACTGCTTTCTATTTTTCACCTCTATGTCCATACCAAACTTGGAGGCCTGCTCATCTGTACCATGGCCAGTTTAAAAGCACATAAGAAAGAAATGAAAGTGCTGAAAGTTGCATTTCTGAACAATACACAGAGCAGAGGAAAGTAAGTGGAAGTCATTGGCCTGAGCCACTCCGATGGTGGATCCACTCTGCCTGGCACTCAAGACACAGCAGCCCAACAGAGGAAGCCCTTGGTCAAGACTGCTTCTCCCAAAGGGCACTCCAGCACGGACCACACGGGCTGCTACCGAGCTGATCAGCAAGGAGAAAAGGGCACATTTGGAAAAAAAAAATCAACTTTGGCTTATGCAAGTACTTGGGATGCCCTAGAGATCTTCCACCCTGTGGCATCTGATGGAAATGTCATTGGTTGCTCCAACTTGATGCCCCAGAGCCAAAGTGGGGCCATGTCACTAGTTTGGAGCAGGCTTTGAACTTCCTTCCCTGTCTGTTCCACAAACCATGTCCTGTGCTCTGAACAGATTTCGGGACTGCAGTTGCCATAAACGCTTTGAACTTGACAGCTGAAGACAAACAGTATCCATGTTATATTTGAAATATGCAAGAAAAATGGAACTACTTAACACATGTACTACTTACATAGTACATATTTATATATGAAAGATACATCATGCCTTTATGGTTGGGCTCTTCTTACTTTTGGTCTAAATTAACTTCGGTCTTCACAGTCTATTCTGCTTTCCCTTCTGAGGCACCGGACAAACAGGACACACGAATAGGACATCATTAGCAAACACTGAATACACTGTAGAGGATTATCAAACTATTAGCTGAGCACTGATGAAAATTCTTTGGATTCTGATCTATTTACTAACGAACAGAGCAAAGCTTTAGCAGTATGAAAATACAGAAACAATTCACATTTCAGAAGGTGAAGTTCCCCCAAACTCTTCCTTTTGGAAATGCAGAAGCATCCCATTATTTAATAAGCCATCACATCAACAATTTATCCCATGAGGTACATCTCGTGAATAGTATTTACAAATAGCCAGCTGAGGCATTTTTCTAGCACAAGTAGCAGGAAATTCTCAGCAAATCACAGCTGCTGTTTTGTGGCCACCCATGACAAATGACCTGATCCACTCTCCAGCTGGTACAAATGAGTGGTTGGCACCATCGGAAGACAGAGCTCCTGGATCCAAAGAAAGGAGACAGAAAGAAGACAGTGCAATATGCTGATACAACCTGTCTGCTGGCAACCATCCTGTGATCCCCTTTCCTAATGGTCTGTGAGCTGTTTCTCTACTAGCTGTTTGCACTGTCGGCTTCAACAGCTGCTGATTTGCTGCAGGAAGCAGTAGGACCTTTGGAAAACCACGATCTCCTTGGCCTGGTGCCTTTGCCCCTTCGCCAGCCATTGTGGCCTGAGCTCTGGGTATTGCTCGGCCCCTGCTCTCCGGCTTGGACAGCTCTGCATGCCGGCAGCACTGCCCCTCTGCTGCCTTCCGTCGACAGTAAGACGACACTGGCCACGGTGATGCTCAGGAATTCAGCCCCCCAACATCTCCAGGAAAAAAGTTACATCTGCTCTAAAATTTTGGTGTAGCAGAGATCTGGGAAAGCAGCTCTAAAAACTTATTTCAAATGGGTTTGCAACTTACATACAAAATTTAGGCTCGTTGTAACAAAAATAAAGCTGCCTCAGAGACGCTTTCAAGACAAACTACAGCTTCCTGTCAGATTTTCTAAAAACAACTTTGTCATGGGAAAGGGTTATTTGCAGAGAATTTTTTGCAGATGGTTAAATGTGAAGGTATTTGATGAGCACTTTTATTAGGCCTCCAAAATATAAGGGATCAGGGCACCAAAAAGCTTATTTCACTGTCATGGTTCAAAAAAAAATTAATTTAAAAATGATTTCAGCTTCTATTTTTTTCTTCATTTTGTTGACTGAAAACATCACAATTTACTTTTGATTGTAGCCAATTATCCTCTTCAATATTACCTGTAGAGTAAGATACTGCATTAGGAACAAATTTGGAAACACTTGTATCTATAAACGCTTTACTTTTAATCTAGCTATGTCCTACTATTGTATTGACTTTGTATTACTGTTGCTGTCTGTTGATTTCAGCCTACTAGAAGATGTCATAAAAACGTAACTGGGAGATTCTTTGTTTCACAGAAGTGAAGTCTTCAGCAGCATAACACTACCCAGTCACTTCTGACTGTGCTGTGCTCAATCTTGATGACACTTGTCATCTGTTGTTGTAGCTGTTAGTATCGACAGCCAAAAATTCAATATCCTTTTGGTCCAATTCTCCTGTGACAGAATAAGCTATTGCTCCATTTGTCCAGATGCGCTGTTTGGTGTTGACATCACTGGTAAGTGACCGCAAACGTGTTTTTTTGATTTTCTTTGCTACTCTTGCAAAGCACAATAATGTTGAACTAAATATCATAGAAAATCCACACAGGAGGAATGATGCAGTATAGCTGCCAGTTGTATCCACAAGCCAACCTGCAGGGAGGGAAGAAAATAAATTCTCTTTTAAGGTTTCCAAGTTTCTGATAATTTACAAATTCCATGATCAGAAGCACTGCTGCAGTTTTAACATATATCACTACAATTAAGCTATACAGATATACAGGGCTGTCACTATTCTTTGGAAAGCAGGTAAGGGAGAAGGAATTTGAGTTTCATACTAGCATGTAGATAAGATTTTTATGGGTTTCTTTTCAGAGGTCAAACCAATGAGAAAGCATAGCAGTCATTGCTATAGTACTAAATAAGTATCTTGCATACACACAGACTTAACTGTCTTGAGACATGGCTAAGGAGCCCTGGGTTTAAATATTGTGTGTGCGAAATCTTCATACAGAAACATTAAGTAAGTCATGCCTAGGCTCACGCATCCTTTAAAAATATTTAATTTTTCAGTGTTTTTGCAATTAAAAGCATCAGAAGCAGAGATTAATTGGAAACTCACGTGAAGAGCGAATAAAATATGACATACATACATACACACACACACATCCTTTTTAAAAAGATTCCTTCCACAATGCTCAAATTGCATGGAGATCTTTTTACTCATCATTAGTTAATTAGAATAACACTGACAGGAAACCTAATGTTTAGTTATTACAGTGATGAGGGCTTCATAAAAGCAAACAGTATTAAAGTTGACTAACCCACCTGTTCAAAGCCCTTAGGAATGGAGGAGGGAAGTCCTCTGAACTAAAGAGCTTAAAGAAAAACTCCCTTTGGTTTCATTTTCAAAATCAAGTAATTTTGCAAGGAATGTGTTTTTCTTCCCCACTCACACCACTTCGGCTCTTCGGAAGCCCATTCCACAGCCTCTCTTTAAATTTCAGATTGCTCCATGTGTAGAAATCATGCAACAAGACAGTACTTAGCTGCTACCTACAGTCTCCCAGAAGGTCTGGGTGTGCCATTTCTCTGTTGACGGGCTACCTTCCCAGGCAGTGTGCTTGTGCTGTCTCTGCTCCCCTGCTACATCACACCAAAGCCCACCTGCAATTCCTTATGAGGGACTGAAGGGAGAAGTGACATGGCACTTAACATAGTCTTCTCCGCAACCAAATAAGCCCACCAGAGGGAGGTCCTTCTTACCATTTCAAAGGAAAAATATCAGGACTGTAACTAACTTGTCCAAAATGTTGCAAAAATACTTATTTCAATATTCAGTATTTCAAAAGCTTGAAAAAAAAAATCAAAGCCATGATACAGTACTTACTCTTAGCCACTAATCTCTATCTCAGTGTCCATACAGACAGGGGAGGATATATATATATATATATATTTATTTATTTATTTACATATATTCAAAAGAGCCAAATGGTCTTTTCTTGCAGATTTTTGCTAAGATGGGGCAAGGAAGCACAAAACATGTAGTGCTACCTTTACACAACACCCTCCTTTCACTAAGGAGATTACTTAGCTGGATGAAGTGCTTGGTGCCACTCCCAATGGCTCTGTCCTTCCCTCCTCTGAAGATACCTAAAATAAGATGCAGGAGAGCAGTCCTCTGAGAAGATCATGTGGGGAAGCCCTGACGCCAGCAGGTAGAAACCTGGGCTTAGTCTGCCCTGCGCTTTCACTAGACACCCTCCCATAGCAAGAGGATGCTCTATCAGAAGGTAAATATGAGACACACTGTTTCCATGACTTTCATTTTCCCAAATGCTATAATCAAAATATAAACCAATCATCAAAAATTATAATAAAATTTTCACTGTGACACTAATAGCCTTTTTTGACCAGTTCTTGACTAAATGCTGGACACTTCTGTTTTGAATCCAGGTAAATCTGAAATAGCAATGAGATTATAGGAAAGTCATTTGTGAACTGACCTGCAACAGGCGGGCTCACTAGGTATGGTATGGCATGCAGAAAATACACGACACCCAAAGCTGATGATAAAGAAGAAGTTCCCACTACATCTGCTGTCACAACAGGGATCAGTGTTACGTAGGCTCCATCAAAGTAGCCAAAGGTAAATGAAAAAGGCACGAGCAAAGGGAAGTTCCGGAGAACAGGCAGGAAGAGACAACAGAGGCCGTCCATTCCCACCGCAAAGAGGTAGCAGAAGTGCCGATACTTCTTCAGACACCTGCAGATTTCAAAACAGGAATGAATAAAAATATAATTGGAGGTAGTATCTCAGTTTCTATGCCCTGACACATAACATTTCAGCCTCTCTCTTTTCTATTGACCTTTAGAATCGAGATATTCCTTAGCTCAGCCAGGCTTCTTGAATGTTACAGCTACTGCGTCCATCAATGGTTGGAAGGAGCTGGCTTTACAAAGCAATGAGTCCTCATACACTGAAAAATATATAACTACTTTAGACCAGTCCTTTTGAGCACTTGCGGGACAACAGCAGGCCAGGCCCTTGTTCCTTTTCCATCACTTCTGTGCCTCTAGCAGCACAAAAGAGACAGAGGAGAAGTAGAGTGATAGTCACTACAGATTAGGTAGAGAAGATCTCAATACACCTTCATCCATTAGTGTGGTGGGTTACACTTCCTCAGTGGAAGTGTTTTGCACATTTTCATTCATTGGGAAAATTTCTAGGGAAAAAAATAAACTAGCAGAATTAAGAAACTCAGAAGAGACAAAATCAAACAGAAAGCATTTCTAAAAGTTAGGCCATGTGTTGGAAAAGTTGTGTATGCTACAGACAACTTGTCCCTGATATTAACTTTTATATGTTAACTTTTTACTGGTATCCAGCCTCCCACTGGCTAAAGCTTATGTTTAGTTTTATGTTTAGCACTAAGCCATTACCTTCTGTCTGTCAGCCATCCAAAGGTGATATTACCAACAATATCAATGACACCCAGTATGGACATGAGGAAAGCAGCCTGGTGATGACTCACTCCAACAGTCAAAGCATAAGGCACTAAGTAGACAAAGAGAGGGCTACAGCCATAAGCCATAAATAAAACTGACACTGCCAGCACCATGAAGGCTGGCATCAGTAAAAAGTCATATTCTTTCCATGAGCAGTAGCAAAAACATTTGCGAGACCATGCTTTGATTAAAGGTGAACAGTTGGACATTTGCTTTAAGTCTTGTTTCTGTGCATCAGGGACATAATCCTGTTCAAGAAACTCAGGAGCTGTTTTAGGGTCCTCTTTGAGAGCAATAGGCCGCATCAAGGCACCACAGACACAGAGGTTTAGAACAAAACCTCCCAGGATGAGTAGTGCTCCACGCCAGGAAAACTGCTCAATTAAGAACTGCACCACTGGGGCCAAGATGAAGGTACCAATTCCACTTCCTGACATGGCTATTCCATAAGCCAGCGCTTTTCTTCTGTTGAAATATTTGCCCACCATTGCAATGGCTGGAGAATAACAGAGTGCAAACCCAAGTCCTAGAAAAGAAAGTATAATGCAGATGGCTTAACACTGAGCATGACACACGAAACGTTAAACAACCTACTTTCATTAGCACAGCTGAAATGCCCAGTCAGAGTGTGAACACAAACCAGGATGACTCCTTTCTCCTACTGTCAGTGCCACTGACTTCACAAACCTAACAGACCATCATAAACCTATAGCAACAAGACTCATTAAGGAGTGACAGAGTTCATTTGATAAGCACAAGGACTATCAAAAATATTAGTAAAACTATATGCCAGCCTGTACCACATGAGGTCTTAAATGCACTGCCTGTGCAGCAAAGCTGCTGGGTACGCTGCCCCGATGAGGCACCACTTTGTGTTCAGCCTGTTGCAACCTCGTCCACTGAATTTATGTCTCTGAAACACAGTCTTGGGAATCTGTCTCTATTACAATATGTTCTACAATAAATCTTTTTGAGTCAGCTAAACAAACTCCACACAGCAGCTGGCTGACCATTTGTAAATCCCTGTGTACAAGTAAAAGGAGGGGGAAGCCTCGGAATACAAAACCACATCCAATTTAGTAAATAAATAAGGTCCATCTCAAACTAGGGCAAAAAGAGATGGCTTCTTCTAAAGAAACCAGAGTACAGACTTAATCTTCAAATGCTTGCTGTAACACTGACGCACATATTCCCCAATCAAATATAGAAACAAGCTCCTGACTGGGATTTTGGGGCATGTGCTGCATTCATGCTGCTCATTTACCAGCAGAGAACATGACCACCCAGAGCTGTGACAGCCTTGCAGTGCTCGCCTGCACATCTCCCTGTGTCCAGCGGGCACTCAGCCCCTAGGACAGGCTAAGGGGATTTCACTGACCCCATGCAATGGCCCCCTGCTCGGGCACTCATCAGGATGCAAGAAGAGGCACAGGGACAGGGCCTTGGGCTGGGCTCATCACAGCAGCAGAGCCTGAGGAGCAGCTCTGTGCTGCACATCAGCACATGGGAGCTGTGAAAGCTGCACTCAATTTGGGCTATGCACCATTTTCCCCGCACAAGTGAAAGCCTCCCCAGAATCTGTCTTGTGAAAAATAAATGGGAAAACTGGAACTGAAGACATGTTGATACTTCTCAGACAGAACTCTGCTAATTATTGCCAGTGCCTCTACTCCTCCCTGCTTCACCCTTCACAGTTTAAGCCTCGCTGCTTTTACAGATCTAGACCGTAGTCAGTTATGCTGCCACCTCCAATCTAGGCTGGTTTCAGGATGGCTCTTAGTCCATCAGCACCAAATGTTATAATGACTTTTTTTTTTTTTTCTGCATTAATGAGCCATGAGAGACTAAATTTTCACCGCTTGCAGAACAGGAACTTTACCACATATAACAAGTGCAACCGCTTTCCCACCCCAATAATCATAGCGGTTTGCATAAAGGAAGTCTCAGTGGCATTTGAATGGTATGTGAAATGGTCCTTTGGGTTACAAGGAGCCTTTTTATTTGATACAAACACATTTGTCAAAGATTAACATTGTAATGCAGGAGCGACCTGCACCACAATGAGGACTTTTTTTTCTTAACAAATAAGCTGTTGGCGGCATTTGAACAGCAGTAATTCCACCAACTTGTTACTAAACAGCAGGGCACCAAGCACAAGGGTTTATATCACCGTGGCTACCAGGTCAATATTAATGAGTAAAGAACGTCAGTGTAACCACCAGCCCTTCTCAAGTTCTGCTGTGTACAGCCAATGGAAAGAGCAAAGATACTTAGCATCATACCTGAATACAAAGGGATCCTCAGCTACAGCAACACAACCAGAAATGTGATACAGATAAAATGCAAGGTGTGTAGCTGAGGTGCCAGGTATTCCCCCAGTCACCCTCTGTCTGTTTAGTCATTTGTTGTTAACATTTTCTAACAGGTAAATATTTGGGGGCACTCAAACTCCTACCACAACAAACCTCTCTCAAATTACAGGCAAAGAGAAAATATTTTTATGCAACAGTAGTCCCTCCTGCCATCTCAGCATTTCCAAAGTTTGTCCATAGTCCTCTCTCAACAGGTATTAAAGAATTGCTTTTGCAGCATGCAGATGTTGGGCTGTATCACACTCAAGCCATGAAGGACAGCCAAAAGCTTTGCTTTAAAAGGAACCAGATCCTTCTGGTTCTCTACATACCAGTGCTTTGACACTGTGAAACAGCAAAAGAGATTACCCCTCTTTTAATGGGAGGAACATCATTTTTAACAAACCCACATTTACTTTCCTGACTGGAACAAAATGCACAAATGCCTCCTACCTGTAAGGACTCCTAACGATAAGTAGAGATGTTCCAGACTGGTGGCAAATGAACTCAGAATTAGTCCCGTAGATGCAAGCAGCCCTCCTAGCATGATACCAACTTGGCAGGACACATGATTACTGATCAGACTCCCAAGCGGGGCTTCAAAATAAAATAAAATAGAATAGAATAAAAGCTGTTAGTGAACAGCTAAAAGCTGGTAAACATACTAAAACTAAAGGTCCCACGGAACTGAAGAACAAGCAGATATAAAGGACTTGAGAGCAATACACACCACAGAGCATTGTGGCACAGTCTGCAATGGAATGGATCCAAGCCGTTCTGGCATAATCCTGACCAAAGTATGTCTGGAACTCCACAAAAAAAATAGAGATACACCTAGGAAAGAAAACATGAACACCAACATGTTAAACACGGGGCAATTGCCCAGCAGAAAACATTTGTCTCGCTAATCACAGAAAACAACTGAATCACAGAACAACATCTAAGTAATATCCCAACAGTAGGATTAGACAGATTAGGCTGGTTTAGAGACCATTTCAGACAGATCAGGCTAATACAGAGAGATTATGAACATCAACATCAAATTTGTCAGTATGGCATTTGATGCCAGATTTTTACAACTTTTTTTTCTTTGATTTGAAATAAAATGGAAATGTGCAATTACCACCAGCAATTATGATATTGCTTCGCTGATTCCCAAAACTCTAGTGCTTGCTCTTGACTTGCCAGCATGCCAGGGAGTGGTGGCATTCACAGCTGAGAAAGCCAGAGCAACAGGGCCACCATAGCACCTATAGAACCAATACCACCTGTAGCCACATATAAATGAGAGCACAAGTGCAAAACCACAAGAACTTAAATGCAATATCTCATGGAGAGACATAGAAAATATGGCAGGATCCCACAGACCTTCTAAAAGTTTTATTAAAATGTTTCCAGAACAAGTTACTTTGCTCTCCTAACACGATTACTGTTCTACCCATCTCTGCAGGAGAGCGGATTAAAAGGTTGCACAGTTTCACTCCAGCTTCTGAATAAGCAGAAGAGCCCCATGTCTCACTCTCTTCCCCCTCCTGCAAATCAAAGGTCACTTTCTCCAGGTCTATCCTTGCGTGCATGTACCCTGGAGGTGTGCCAGGCGTTAGATGATTTCATGGATGCAAAGTGCTTCACATATGAAAGAGGAAAAAAATCCACTACGGAATTTCTGTTATTATTGTAAGGTTGGTACATTTCACACAGAATCACAGAACAGTTAAGGTTGGAAGGGATTCTAGAGATCGTCTGGTCCAATCATCCTACTCAAGCAGGGGCACCAAGAGCATGTGGCACAGGTCCCCATTTATACAGTTTATTCCAAGATCTAAGATTGTAGATTCCTAAATCTGGCAGACTTATTTTTAAAAGAAATATGTATTTTAAGCAGGAAAACAAGATATTATCTCTGTGCCCCACACTTACCTGGATGCCCAACTTTCTGCTTAATATAGCTTAAACGTCCATGTTCATACAGACCACCCTCCTTGGTGTCTGATTGACAAATAAAGTCACTAATACCAGCTGTAGAAGCCATATTGCCCTAATGTATATATTGCACTTATACAGGACAGAAGTCTATTCTTATTCCTTCTATTTCTGAGAAATGCAGGAAGTATTTCCTGCATATTTAGGATATCAGAAGTAAAGATACAGACGGGCCTCTCTAGGTCACTGATCTTCTCGGGCTGGTTAGTACCTGAAATAGTTGTAGTAAGAGGGAAGATTATTTGCATGTTTCTGAGACAGACTTGGAACTGGCAACAATGACCACCACTGTCAGGTTACAGAGACCCTAAACAATTCCTCACTTCCCTACCAAACCACCACAGCCTTAAATAACACTGTCTGGTTTAGATTTTCATTCTGAAAAAAAATATACACATGTATATAATATATATCTTAATGAGGACATGTTGAGATATTACAGCTCTCAGAGCAGGACCAGGCACAAATAAAATCAGAAGCATCTTTGTCTTTTAGGTGTTCCCACATCCTTGCAGATTTTAGGAAGCCTTTAAAAACACAGGAAAATAGAGGTTATGTATCCAGCCAGAATACCCCATCAACCCCATCAGCAGTGGGCCACTACAATAATTCTCAAATCTATTCCTTTCCTTAGGGGAAATACGACAACATGTTACCTTGTCACAGCCCTGGTGCAGATGGTGACAAGGAAGCAACCAGCCACAATCATCCATCCCCAGCCGCCGTCGGGAGGGGACCCGCGCGGTACCCTCCGGGGCGATGCCATGGAGCTGGGGCCAGTCCTCCCTCCTCTGCTACTCATGGGAAGGGGCAGGTGGCAGCCAACATGCTGAGCATGGGTCACTGGCCATCTGAAGAGAGAGCAAGAGAAAAAGGGTAGAAGGGGAAAGAGGAGAGCGCAAAATTGCACTGTCAAGCCAGAAAATGCCATTTTGTTCATATTACATAGAGGAGAGATTTTTTTTTTTTCCTTTGAACATAGATCATCAAGATTCCTTAGAAGCAAGACTGTCTCATCAAAATCTGGCCCAGTATCTGGCATTGGTTACCCCAGAGTAATTTCCCTAGCAGTTTCACTCTAGCGCATGACAACCCCCCCAAATGTGATGGAACAGACATTGAAGGCACATACTTTGCTGGTACCAATCACTGCAGTTCCTTTAGCTCCTAACTTCAGTGTACTTTGGCTTGAAATTTAATCTTAGTTTTGCAAAGAATCTTCCTCAGAAATAACCATACTCCTTTGTACACAGTCTCCCATCAACATCTTCCTGACAAATTAGCTTGAACAAGCAGAGCAAGGAAGAGTGGTCTGCATGACATGGTTACCATGCTTTGGACAAATACTGCAGCCTCAAAAGTGGGTGTAATGCATCACTGCAAGCATAATATGCTATTTTTAATGCCTGAATAGTTAAATAGCTCATGAAAAATCCCTGACAGCTACCTGATTTGAACAGTGAACTGATGAAGTTGCAATTATTTTGTTCCAAACTTCACTGACAGTCAAAGGCACTGGAGGCTGCTGGAGTCAGCATAAGCACATGCTATACAAGAGGGGCCCTGGGCCATTCAGATACACCTCTACTGCACTTGTGTAGTACCCTGGCAAGGCAAGACTTCCCATTCTAGGTCTGAGCTATCTGATCTGAGCACTGCCCACCCCAAGAGAACAAAAGTTTCATTTCAGATTCTGATTATCAATTAAGAGTATAGAGCAAATGATCTTCTGGAAATAAGTTGAATAGCTAACCGTATTAGAATCACAACATCTTTTTGTGCAGAGGAAGTGATCAATTCTCTACTGTCCAATAACTATAACACACAAGACTTCTACAACAACATTTTGGTACTTTTGGTGTTGATATGAAGCTGGTGAGGTACCCGTTTATTAGTGAGAGCAAGATGGCATCAAAATTTTCAGATAATAATCGTATTTCTAAAATCTGCATTTAGTGCACAGTGGGTAGGTCATAGTTGTGTAAGGAACTTTTTTTTTTTTTTTTTTTTTTTACAGAATTACTTATGTGTTTTTTGATTTACAGCCACATAGCTACTTCTGATTTTTAAAGTTATCATCAATGATGATTAATAATTTTGTCAAACATTCTTCATTTATTGTTGAACTTTTAAATATGTGATATTCTAATCATTTACTGAGTTCAAGGAATCGTAAATGCACTCTTCTGTATCAGGCACTTTTTAACATCTCATTATATCCTTAAACAAATATTAACATACAATCATAATTGTTTGGAAATCCTGAAAAAGCTTTTTATTTGCAGGGGCCTTCAACTGACTATTTTCCCACACTTAATATACTATTTTTTTCCAGAACCAGGAAAATGTTGCATGAGAAAGAGCAGCACTACAAAGCTGTTACCATACATGTGGCAACAGGGAGCTTCTTCTCAGACCTACCGGTTGTCAAGTGTGCGAAAATTGTTACTCCCCTCCTTTTGCTGATGTACACCATATTCTGCTTTGGGGCTAGTAAAGGAGATACGAGGCAAGTATCCTGCCTTGTCCCTCAAGGGAGCAGGGGGCTGCTTTGAAGAGCCCCACGAGTGCCCAGGTATCAGCACTGCACACAGCAGACACAAAACATCCCCCACCAGCATGGCCATGAGCTGCCTGTGCCTCAGCACGCCCAGAGGCCGACCCGCTGCCGCCTGCTCCAACCGAGGAGCTCCTCGGTGAAGGAGCAGCTGAGGAAGCCAGTGGGAGCATCGCACAGACATCTCACTGATGTGCTCTCAGAAAACGCACTGCTGCTTTGAGCTCTTTTGCAGCTGTAATCCTTTCAGCTCTTCCTTTTCATGGAAGGGCCTCATTACAGTTAGGAAAAAAATCATTTAGCTTATAATGTCCACAAGGTTCCTGGCTTGGTTTTTAGTAAAACCTTAAAGATATCCTCCTTTGTGACTGAGGCTCTGTGCACCTAAAAACAGAATTCTAAAGTTTATAAGAATTTACTGGAAAAAGTAGTTCAGTTAGTTTTCAAGATGCAAAGCAGACAAAATTGCCTTTTCAAAGGAAACAGAGATGACTATTTTAGAAAACAAATTCTGTACCTACAGATCAAGTTATCCAGATTACCTCTGTTTATCTGGTATTCTGTTGCTGCTGTTCACATTAGTCCATTTTCCTTCAATATTCAGGATTTGTTTGCAAAAACTAATCAGGCATGCGAAGGCAAGGCAGGTTATTTCCTTTCATTCACACAAGCTTATGATTCTAAACAAATCTATTAGGCTGCTTAATGCTGCCATGTGCTATTCTAATGAAGAATAAGCACCATATGAGGCCAAACTGTCTCCATCACCATTATTTTCCTTAGGAAGCTTGCAGCTGAGGCCATGAACCTCGTGAAATTACGAAAACCTTAGTGGTATCTCAAAGCCACTATTAAGTTTTCCCTTTAATAATGATAACATAATCATCGTATATACAGTGGTAGATCATTATAGTTCCCCCAAATAATGGAAGAGAATCACTAAATATAGAAAAAAATCAACAGTTTAAGGGGAGAGGAAAAAAGAAAACAAAACAAACCCCACAAGCAAGCCTGCTGTTTCTTGGAACTGGCTGGCTTTCGACAGTATGTACTGATGATTATTGCTTCATGGGTTAGACACTTCTGAGAAGTAACTGGCAGATCACAGCCACGCTAAGCAAAGCCAAAACAATATGGCCACAGGGATATACCAAAGAATAAATCTCTGGACAGTTAGTGCATGTGTATGCCATTGTGCTGATAAGGCTACAGAATACCTCTCTGATGACCCCTGTTGTAAAAGTGCTGTGTAACATCTTATAAAAAAATAAGTGAGATTTCTAGGAATCTGTATATACACACACACACAAAGGTATACTTTGACAGGCTACTTCTAACTTAGATAAAACCACCTAATTATGATTGAGGGTAGTATGTACAGCATGAATATGACTAAGTGTGCAAAAGACTTAAATATATATTATATAACATATCATAGAATCATAGAATGCCTAAGGTTGGAAGGGCATATATATATATATATTATATATATATATATATATAAAATCATAATTAAATAAGATTGCCTAGTTCTGAGCAATTGTTAATTATTTTGGTAAGATTATCAGGAAACTCTAAACAATCTGACCAGCCTAGGGCTAGGTCAGAATTATATCTGTCTGGAGGATAAAACTGTAACACGTGCCTGCTGTTGTCCTCTACATATGCATTTTAAAGGAGACAGCAAAACTTCAGAAAGTGACGGAGAAACACCACTAGTAGTGAGCTGGAAGGAAACATTAAATATTAACATGAAAGAAAAGGAAATAGAGGGAGGTGAAGGAGAAAAAAAAAAAAACATAAAAACCCTACTCTGTTTGCCATTAAGGAAAGAAATCTGTGACCAAGAAGAACCTATTTGACTCCAAAAACATGATGAAAACACACATCTGCTCAGTTTGCCTTGCTGAAATCACACACAAAGTAAACTACACACAAAGTTAAAGAACAACTGACATGTCCTGAGAAGATCAGCACATTTTTCATGTTCAGTCTTCCGTTCTGCCACACCAAAAATCTGTATTGCAACAAGGTCTTTGCTAAACAGCTTATTTAAAAGCTTTAAAGCTTTCAGAAAAGTCCCTCTGAATTTTCCACTGCAAAGTGAGTTTTGGTGCAGCTGCTTGATTACTTCATTTGCAGGAATCGCCAGCAGGAACTTTCTATGCTACTTCCAGGCTTCACTGCTGCTAGGGTTTACTGCAGCCCAGAAACAGTTTCCCAATTTTAGGTTAAAAGCCATCTGTCTTCAGAGATAATGTTTTGTTTTGACAAGTGAAACATGGGGAAAAAAAAGTCTATCCTACTACAAATAGCTACATATTTGCTTTTCAGATTTATGAATATTTTTATTCTCTTAAAACATCCCTTTTCATTAGTGTTCCCATGTATCTTGTCAGTTTCACATATGCCCAGAACTATCAGCTAGCAGAATATTAAAGCAATTTGTCTGACAAACATGCCAGTGTTCACATTTAAGAAAATTATGGAGGAGCTATAACTGGAAAGAACACTTAAAAATAGCTGAACACAAGAAAGCCAAAGGTTAGCTACACCCACAAAAAGCACAAGACCAGGTGAGAGGCAGCTCCACAACCAAGACACCGTGGGTGCCTTTGGCAGAAGAAAAAAAACATTGAAAAGGAAAAAAAAAAAAAAAAAACCAAAAAAAAAAAAAAAAAAACGAAAAAAAGAAAAAAAAACACCGAAAAATAAAAAGAAAAAAAGAAAAGAAAAATAAAGAAAAAAGGGTAAATGGGAATAGCTGAAATTTAAGACAAGGTCAAGTTTCACTGGGAGTCATGAGATAGCAAGTAGGAAGCCAGGTTTCCTAGATTGTATCATGCTTTTCTTTTCAGTGCCTACACTGAAAAAAAAGGACACAAAGCTATAAAAGAAAGAGGAAAAGGAGAGAGTGTGTATGGAGCAGCAAAACAGGACATTACTGAATCATCTTGTAAATGTTAGCAGTGACAGGAGAACACATAAATGGCAGAACTTTAAAGGACTTAAAAGACTGACAATATCTAATAAAAAGAAACCCTAGAACATTTGTAAGAATGAGTCGTAAATGAATCGATCAAAATGTTTCTTGCATCTCGGCTAAACTCAGCCCTTCTAACTGGAGCGAACGGGAGCTAGCTTTGCCTGCCAAGACTCTCATAAAGCATCCAGACTTTCCTATCAGCACACTCCCCACAGAAAACACTTCAGAAGCAAAGGATGCCGATTCTACTATGTAGTGTTTCCTACAGACCAACCGCAGACCATTTATCCTAGTGTCTTGAACTCCTGTGCAGAAACTACAGTATTGGTAGGTTTATCAACACAAACACCTGACTAAGAAATTGAGGAAAAAATAGTGGAAACAAATATCAGTGTTCAGCTTGGCACTGTAGAGGAATATAGTTATGAGAACATTTTAAAAATATCCTAGATCCTCTATCTCATCCTCCTTCTTCACCCGGATGGCCAAGGAGCAGTTATGAAGAAAGCAGTTGGTAGCTATTCAGATGGACAGTCACATGAGTATCATTTGGTCACAGTCTTGTCACATGCTCAGGAACCAAGAAACCTTAAAAGGAAAACTCAACAGCTACGTTATCCTGTTATTCCAGGCAACCTTGTAACTGTCCTTTAACTAGATCCCATTATCAATAATCCTTTTAGCAGGATCAGTTGCATTTTAAACAGCTTGCTACATGGAATGACAGGAGAAACAAGAGCAACTCAAGATGATCTTGACAAAAAAAAATGTTTATTTTGATATAAATTCTTTCAAGCACATCTTCTGAACTACCTGAATAACTGATAACCTGGAGTATCTGAAAGAACAGACTTTACAGAGAACAGCTGGTTCACTCGTGAGTTCCTAACCACCACAATAATAAAAGGGTAATCTTAATCTCCTTGTCAAAACTGATAAACAAAAATTAAAGAAAAATTTAATTAATAACTAGCTCTCAGCTAAGGGTTCTCCCAGTTGCAATAAAAGCCCTTCTCAAGTAACACCCATTCATGGAAAAATGTTGCTAGCACATCCTGCCTCTGTATGTTCTTTCTGAACTAGTTATTCCTCAGCTGACAAGCTTCAAAGCCTGCATCTTTAGATCACTTTTCTTTTGGAATAGACATTTCACATTACATTACTTTGTGCTTCATAACCTTTTAAAGGCTAGAAGCTTCCAAATTCACCTGAAAAAGAGAAAAAAAAGAAAAAAAAGATAAAAAAGAAAAAAAGGAAAAAAAAAGGAAAAAAAAAAAGAAAAGGAAAAAAAAGGAAGTTTTTAAATCAGGCCTCAAGCATTAACTGTTCTTCCTTTTCTCCTGCACAGTCACCCTAAAACACATTCCACTTATTTCACGCATCATCCTGCTTGTCCTTACATTGACACCCTCTTTTTCTATCCCTCACTCCCTCTTTTCCCTCCCTGCAAGTTGTATGTAGTCCCTCAGTACAAACTGCACAGTCCTTCCCTGACAGGAGGATAAGACACCGTCAGTCTTTACATGCATGTTGTATTCTCTAGAAACAACAAAATTACTTTAATTTCCAAGGAGTGTGGCTGAAGATTAACTGCAAGTACCATTTTTTTAACAAGTGTCTCCCAAGATTTACTTCCTCATCTTGATACAAATGAAGCAGCAAGGTTACCCACCAAAAGGCTGCAAAATGCCTCTGTTGAAATGTCCGAGATGGCCATGCAAGAGCTCTCAAAGGACTTTGTTATTTGGCTCTTTTTGGCACACAGACAGAGCCCTGCAGCTCTGACCAGCTTCATTTTAAAGTTAGTCACCTGTGGGCTGTTTCTATCTAATGTGGGCTTAGAGCAAAATACAGCACTATGTGGCGGGGGCTTCAGTTCCCAGGGGATGGGTAAGACTACTCTCCACTCCATTAACTCCATTAAGAATAATCTAGCTGTGCAGGACAACTCTGTTTACTTAATTTGCTATTTCCTGACACTAACAGAAAGAACTCTGACCACAAAAAAAAAAAAAAAAAAAGGTGAAGCATTGGCTTCATCCTACATTTCTGTTTTCTCTTGCTCTGCCAAAAACTACTGCAACATATACTTTGCATCTGAATCCCTAAAAAAAATGCTCAGAGTTTGAGGTCTGTGATGTGCTCTGCTCAATTTAAGTATACGGTATGAGAATACAGTGCTCACCCCTTTGGGAAGCAGGATCTTGCTGGAGCGCCCAGTGATGTCTCTGTTAGGAAACTTTGTTTTCCTTACAATTTACATCTCAGCCAAATGTCAATCTACAAAAATGAAAACCAAACTTGACCAATGTAATTGTTCTCAATTACAATGTTTTGATGCTGAGATTTTCATATTTTTATATTTCCATATTTTGGAATCCAAGTTCTTCAACACACGACGACACATATTCCATGTTTTTGGTAGGACTTTGAAGGCCTGCAGTATCAGCTGCAATGCTGCATTCAGTACTTCACCTAATGTCAGTTTTTGCTGTCATCAAATTGCATTTCATGGCAACTGCATTTCCTACATTAAATATTTTATCTTAGAAGCGACCCAACTAACAGTCACAGAGAGAACAGACTGAACTGTTTCTGATGAGGAAACATAGCAAAACAAAACATGAAGCTCACATTCAAAAATGAAAATGATTATTACATGAAAGACTTTAGATCTTACTGGAATGCAGCACTGATCTATCAAGTGGAGGGGTTACCGGATATTTTGTATTACCTCAGTGCCTTCAAGAGGTGAAGGGCTGCTGTTCTCCGCTCACTGTTCTTGCTCAGCTGATTTCCATTTCAGTGCTCTGTCAGCTCACAGGAGGACTTAAAGAAAGAGAAGAAAAAAAAAAAACTTCAATAGATGTTTGTCTTGCTTTGTCTTGCTTTGCTAACATTACAGTACAGACTGTAGTTTGCCTCAAGGAGCATTCAGACTATTTAAATTAATATTTTAATATTATTTTAATGAAATGCAATTTAATTACGTTAAAGTATTTTAATATTTTTATATTTTTAATATTAGTATTTCAGGAGTTCAGCAATGAGAGAAATAGCAGTTAAACAGAGAACAGTTATAGAGAAGCTGCCCAAATGCCTATCATTTATCCAGAACAAGTACTGCCTGATAGATTAAGCAGATCAGACAGTGTAGTTTTAACGCTTCCTTGGAATGAAGTGTAAAATGAAGGAGGGGTTTGCAGGAAAGCAGGATGGCCAAGAGATGCATTTGATAGCAAGAAAATTTTCCAGGCACAGGAACAACCAGAGTGAGAAGAGATGCAAGGTGCTTCCTATCCACTCTGGTGAGACATCATCTGGAAAAGAGGAACGTTTGAAAGTGGGAGTTACCAGAAATGCAGTGTTTCTTACAACACAAAATGATGCTTCTAATGGTGAGAAGTAGTATAAAGAGGCTTCTGAAGCAAACAAACAAATGCAAAGCCAAGGAATCACCAATCCAAATATCCATGCATCCTGAAGAAACCTTGTGAGTAATGGATATGATCTCATGTGGAATCACATAGTCCATCACTGTAGCATCAGATTAGGTCAGAGCAGATGTGGCACAGAGACCCCAGGCAAGCAGCTCCCAGCACTGTTTCTTCACAAGCTTCTCAGTGTCAGGCACCAACAGGCTGCCTGAACAAGCACCTCTGGCAAAGGACCTCCAATCTTGCCAAACAAACACTTGAGGAAATAAGCCCTAAAATGAATCAAAGGAAGAGGAGGATATATTTGCCCAAGTCATTTGACTTTATTAAGAAGTGTTGTGTAGTGTTAAAGAAACTCTAAAAGCCAAACAGATTAAGATGTGTGTATGGTCAGTATTCCAATACATGGTTTACTAAATATCATGACAGTCCCAAAAATGCTGTGGCAGCAGGAAAATCATCTGAGTGAGGAGGGATACACTAATTAAACAGCAGCAGCAGCACCACCACAGTCTGCAAGAAACCTCTAGAGAAGTAGGGGAAGATCCCACTTCCCACATTTGCATTTCACATCTGGGAACAGTGAGTCATCACATCCATATTGGTTCAAATCCAGAAACCACAGGAAGGAAGCAAGCTTTGGGAGAAAAAAATAAAAAATAAAGAAAACAAATGAAAGACAGGGGAGTGTTTCCATCGTGAACAAACGGAGTCAGAAAGAACTCAGCTCTGTCCTGCTGAGCATAAGGGAAGTTCAATTCCCAGCTACAAAACTTCTTTCAGATCCCATTCAGACAAGAGCATGAAGGAGTTAAGTGGTTGCTTAGCTGAAATATCTTCTCAGATTTTGTCAGCTAAACTTGCCTTTAAGATCCTGTGTAATAGCTGGGAAAGCCCTCTTGTTTCTGAAATACAAAAAAGCAGTGTTGTCTTCTGTTGTTTCCTTTCTGGAATTTGGTTATCAAGAACTAAAATTTCTCTTTTATCATTTTTTCACCTGCATTCTTATTTAATGCTTGAAAATAACTCAAGAGAAGCTTCAAAACAGTTGGTGCACTGTTACCCTAGAAGAAATTGAGAAGTGTGTTGTGTAGGTAAACCCCCAAGGGCACTGGAAAACCAAGAAAACCAAGGAATAATGAGTACACTCCTTGCAACTTAGCGATATATTATTTCATTCCCTTAGAGTAGCTCCACAAACCTGAGCTGCCACGGACACTGGGGCAGCGTCACAACTGCTTGTGTCTCTTATTACCTAAAAAGTTATCTTACTGTCAAAATTACAGCCTATTGCCTTTGATGTCTGCAAAGCTTATGATTTTACAAGGGCAAAGTGACATATTTTGTCTTCATAGTGAAGGGAAAGATACTGCTCGTGCCTCCTAGCTACACCCTGACTCTGCTGGATGCCAGAGACCCATGGCAGCACCAACCTGCCTTGGGGGATCTGGCACCAGGCTAGACAGGCATCACCTTAAGGGTTGAACGTGCAGCCACCCCTTCCTCCAGAGCTCAAAACCAAGAATGCTTCCTCCCAAAGCAGGAGAAGGAACAATTTTGTGGTGCAAAACTTCTGAAAAAGGTCTCTGCGACTCCCATGTGAGCCCAGCGAGAACTAACACAGGAAAACAGCTATTTCATAATTTGGTAATTCAGGCCTCTATTTGAGATGCAAGACTGCATGAGCCTTTTCAATTGAGCAAAAAATAACCAACACCCCTGTTTAATACTTACCATGTATACGGTTAAGACAGGAGGTACACAAAGGCTGTGCACAGATTACAGGATTTATACAAGATCCTAACCAGAGCTCTGTGCCATCAGAAAGGCAGAGAAATGTGCAAGACCACAGCTTGCCCCTGCATGTAGCTACACCCAGAACTCTACAAGCCTAAGACAGACCAAAGAAAATTTCAGAAGACTGGAGTCTCCATCTGGACATCTTTACCCAGAACAGTTGAATTATTTTGCAGTCCTAGGGGCAAGAACTCTTTGGCTTACCATGTGCTAGCAAGTGCAGACAGCTTCCAGAGAGGAAAACAAAACCATATTTGAAGTTTGATAAGCCAAATAGGAAACACCTACATTTTCAGAGAAGAAGAAAAAAAAGAAAAAAAAAAGAGTAGTGATTAGCTTGGATGGCCTGGGTTTAAAATCCAAATCCTGTGGTTTTAAAGGATTACATCTTTCCAAGTTTCACCATAGCAGGGGTTGGGAGTCTTCTGCCTGCAGGCAAGCCATAGCTTGCAGCCTTTCAGTCCACTGCCATATCAATATAAGTCAGTGAGCACAGGCAACAATGTGGCATGTGAAAGATGTGTTTGGTTTTCATAGAACTGCAAGAAAGTCCTTTTCTCTTAGAAAGAATTCTGAAAACAGATACACACATTGTCTATTAAAATCTACTTGTGACTCTCAGAAGACAATCCAAAATACAACTGTAGTGACTCACCTTCCCTTATAATGCATACATACAACACAAAAGAAGTTGATGTGGTGCAAGTCCTTTCTGAGAAGCCACATGAGATCATGACAGAGAAACAAGGTGCATGCAAGTAAGAATGAGAACGAGTTCTAAAACAATATGCAAAAGTAACAGTGATTTCCAGACCCAAAGCAGTTATAGCAGAAAACTCATGCTCCACTGACTTCAGTCTTGCTGTACAAATCAAAATACTGGTATGTGCAAAATCAATTCTGCCTTTCAGAATTTAACAGGTCTAGGCTACATGCAAAATATATTTAATGGAATATGCCTATGTAAAAATAAATTGTGTGCAAGTGGCAGTTTTATTTTGTATGTTGAAAGGTTACCTCTTAGAGGTGTTTTAGAAAAGCAGTTAACACACTCCCTCTCAGAACTTATGGCTTCCATTTACGTAGCAGAAAATAATCCGATTAATAACATTCACTCCCTTAGTTTTATCTTTCAGAAAAAAAAAAAGGCTTTAAAAACCCATTTTCTGCAATGGAAAATGATACAGAAAATATATCCTGAAGTTATACAAAACAGAGGTAAACATCACTGACAAATTCATTAAGAGAAAACTCAGAAATGCATCTGAAAAACCACAGACCGAGTTCTTTGGATATACAGTCAGCTAACTGCACGCTAATGATTGCATTAAGATAATTGAGTTTTCAAGAAGATTTTTCAAGCAACAACCATAACTACATCTACTCCAAGCCAGTTTGATAAGCAGTTCTTTCAGCAGCAGCAACTCCTGCAGAAACAGCTCTTACCTCCTGCTCCTTGCCTCATGCTCCCTTCCCCTGGGCCACAGGGAGCCGTTCGCAGGACCACAATGAATCAGAATTAAAAGTAATCAATAACCAAAGAAGAAAAGGCTCTCTCGAACCTGCGCCAGCTCCCTGGAGCCGTTCAGCACCAGTCCCACAAGCAGTTGTGCTAGTGCAGCTCGGAAGGTGGCAGGGGGCTGCTTACGCAAGCACAGTTGTCTGAAGAAGTGCGTGCCAAACTTCTCCCCGAGGAAGCAATTGTGTTTGTGCCAAAACATCTGAAAAATCCTACCCCCTGTGCCCAATCCCTGGGATCCTGGCCCAAGAATACAGACCTGGGATGGATCCCTGGGGTCGTCTCTTGAAATGGCAGGCAAATATCAACTCTGTCAGTCAGGAAATATAATTAAGTCACCTCTTAGTTAAATGAGTATAAAAGCTTGTGGTTGAAGTGAATATACATCCCGGGGCAGGGGGAGGGGAGGAAAGATTACTTTGGTTTCCTCTTTCTATTCGGTAGCTAAGTTATTTTGATAAAGCTCTGTAAAAAAGTTGCCCACTGCTATTTTTTCTTTCATTGTCACATCCAAACTTCAGTTTAAAACAAAAGTTGACTGAATTTTAAAGTCACTAAAATAGAAGCATCTAAGCAAAGTCCTGAGAAACCTTCCATTAAAATGTAGACGCTACTATGCTGCTGTAAAAACAGAAAAAAAAATATAATACAAGGCAAAAATAGTGTATGAAACACACAAAAAAACCCTCCAAATACACAAAATGAGGAGTGATATATAACCACGCACAGTTTGTGTGAAAAGTCGGTTGTCACTCTTAATGATTCAAAGTGAGCAATAATGCACCTCTAAGCAGAATCCCTCTGAGCAAAACGCAACCGTGTTGCACTTCATTAAGCTTCGCATTACCCCTGAATTTCTCAGTGCCAAAGGAGACCTTTCTCCACGGCCTCTGCAGGAGCAACTCAGTAACACACGTGCAGCTACCCCGGCCGGCTTGTTAGCTTGATGAAACCCGCTGCACACAGGGCTCGCTCACCAACCCAAATTCACCCTAAATATGTAATCATCAACTTACATTTAGAGATATTAATCGGAATGGTTAAATAGGTGTCGATCTAATCAAAAAGTTCAAAATAGATTATACCTACTCCATCTTGGGGCAACTTCGTTTCATCAAACAGCTCCCCGACCCGCGTTGGCCTCTCTGCAAGCGCCCTTCATGGGGCTGGTGGAGGCTGACCAGGTGCCGGCCGTGCAAGCGCAGGAGCCGCCGCATGGGGAGGCCGCTCCACGCGCCCTGTGGCGCCTCACGGCACTGCCTCGGAGCAACCCGCGCCCCTCCGCCTTGGCGCCTCAGCCACTGCCGCCCAGGTGACTGGGACCAGCCATATTCTTCCCACTTACGAAACAGAGAAGAGAATTAAGGTCTCCGGTGACATCTAGGAATTTAAATCTGCTTGTTTTTCTTTAGCTGGCACCTTAGCTGAGCAACAGCTTATATACATAGTTTCCCAATCATCTGGTTCACCTACTTTTTTTTCTTACCCTGTGCAATTCTGGAGTCCGCAACACAGGGAGCGCTCGGCAGAGTCGCTGCCATGGCCGCAGAGGACAGGGCTCGTTGCCCTGGCCCCCCGCGCCGTGCCGGCGTCCCAGCTCACACACAGCCCTGCGAGCAGGCGCCGCGGGGCCCGGTGCAGCGCCAGGCAGCGAGTGCGCAGGAGGAGCGCGGGGCTGCCCGCCCGCCCGCCGGGAGAGGCGGTGGAGGCCACCCGGCGCTCGCCTCCTCCGCCCCTGACCCGCCGGACACCTCCCGCGTCCGTTAATGGCTCCGAGGCTGCAGCTGAATGCTGCGGTTTCACCTCGGTCAGTAATTAGGGTTAAAAACATCCAGCAGCGCCCCGTCCCTTGTTAATATCTTACCTCACTGCCTGACTGTGGTCAGAAAGCAAAAACTGCCGCTGCGGAAGCCACTTACCTGCCCTGTCCTTGTCCTGGCCTCAGGGTTCGCTGCGGCCGCTGGCCTCGGATGCCAGCGCTCGAGCAGGACCCCTCCTGGGGCAGCACAGGGGTTTTCAAAGGCACCCAGGGCGATTTCATCACCTTAGCTTGTTTGTGCTCATCAAGGCAGAGCCCCTACCAGGTTTTCTGGGTGAGCGATCTCAGGATTCTCAGAAGCTGTTTTTAAGCTCTTCTTAAAACCAGTAACTGTTCAGAAAGTAATAACAAATCTCACATCTGCGGGTAGCCACCTGCCATGTGCAGTGATCCTGCACGTCCTACACAGTTCGGAAGAGCACTGCCATTGCTCACTAGTTTTACAGTGCTTAAACTCAACTCAAAACCCCAGAGCAAGGGAAGGACTCGCGCAGATTTCAGCCGGCTTTGGACCCTAGACTCTTGGAACAAGTTTCAAATTCCAGTAGCCTTTTGTTTATCCAAGAAAGATAAACTAAGTGGTCTGTTGAATACTGCAGGGGCTTTCGGGGAAGATCTGGAAAACAACAGGTCTCTGCTGAGAATGGACATTAAACATCCTGTGACACTTTCTATGAGAACAAAGATAAAAAAAAGGACCTTTCTCCCCCCTTTCCCATACATGCTTGTCTGACAAGGACTGCCCGGTTCCTGTCTTGCACCCAGGACCTTCGGTGCCCTTCAGTGCTGCTATAAACACTAAGTGCAGGTCTCCCAGAGGAGAACAAGCAGAGCCTCAATAATAGGTGGCTGATACCTGTTTGCCAGTGGTCTTCCTGGGTAAGTCTAAAATCCTTCAGGATAAATAAGTACACCCAGCTGGAGTAAGTAGAGCTGCTTCTGGGCACTTTCTTACTAGGAAGAAACTCCTTTTTCTTTGTCTTAGGGCCACTCCAAATGGGACTGTGGCAGTCCTCCCTTACTCACAAGTACTCCCTTACAGCTATGTGGTAGCTCACAGCAGCTGTAGAGAGGAGGGCTAGATTTTCTCTGCCAGAAAGATCTACTGATCAAAAAAGCTCTCATTTTCTTGTTGAGATTTGGATTTGGCTGTTTTTACAGTTCTGTGATATTTTGGAAGAATTTCTACGCTTACAACAAGTCTCCTTAGATGCATTTCTATGACAAACCCCCAACAATGATGGGTAATACGATGAACGTGCAAGGCTGCTGACATTCTGACCTCTGGGGCAACAACAGGTAATGCGTTTTTGGGGTGTGGAAAGAATGTGGTCAGAGCACCACAGAAAAACAAAGTGCATCATACGTTGCACATACTGTGAACACTCATGAATATGAGTTCCAAAACTGTTCATTTGCTGATCTTCACTAAAACAGTATGCATGACTTCATGTGCCTCTTTGGAGCAACATTCTAACACTACCACAAATATGAGATCTTGGTTTACATTCACGTTTTACACATCTGTAATAAGTTTCCTCTAGTCACTGCTAGAACAGATTTTCTCCTATGAATTTCAACTGTAGACACCTAATAAATGATCCACTGCACCTCTCCATCTAGCAGTGGAGACAGAACATAATTCGCTTGTTGTGACCTTCTGGGTTGCTGGACTATATTTTATACTTCTCTGGAATTGCTGTCATCAAAACAAATACATTCTCTTACCTTGACGAGCACTCCAGGTAAAGACAACACACCAAAGAAGGATTTTTGGCTTTGTTTTGTTCTATATACAAACATCAGCAAGAATAACATCATTAAACTTTTTCTACACTTGCCAAACCAAAAATAATCAGGCTCTGTAAAACTAAAAAGTCCTTTTACAGTTTGGAGGATGGTCACATTCAATAGTACTAATAAGATGCAATAGCGTATTCTGTTTTGTTATCTTGAAACAAAACTGTCATTTTTGGCAATGTGTTGCTCTGCTGCTGTTTTTTGATGGTCTGTGTTCTGGTCTAGCACTGAAATCCTCTAAATGGAGTGGTGTTACCTTTAGAATCAACACTGTGCCATTCCTCTTTACAGTAAATGTGTTTGTCTGACATTACAATACACAAATCATTATCAAAAGCATTTTTCTAAGAGATGTTTTTTCTCAGTGTAAACTGGGTCTTACTCACGTAAGAGTTGACAAAAGCAAGCACAAATCCCACAGAGAAAACAACACCCCAAATTAGCTCTTCCACTGTTCTTGCACTTTTACGTCTTAATGTACATATTTACCAAAGATCAGCACTCCAGCTAGGCAGAATTTTCCAGTACAACAATTTTTCACTAGAAAAAAGATCGACTAAAACAATTTTGGACAAATGTGGTCTGACAAATGTGGTTTTGACAAACATTTGGCAGTACAAACACAAGAGATTTAGGAAATATTGTCTGTCAAATAATGTTCCTTTGGCGGCCTGCTTGGCTTCCTGCTAGCTTGCTTTTTTGGTGGAAAAAGGGAAATTTCAAAATGTCTGAATTTCACTGCAGATCAGAAGGAAGCCTTAATTGGATGCTGGAACTTTTCACCACTGGGGAATAATAAATTCAAATTAGTTGTACTTGGAAGGAAGCCTTTACAGAGCCATCTAGTCTCTGGCTTCCATACTCATGGACAGCAGACTAGAGGCTCAGGCTATTTCAATCTATATAGGAATCTGACACCAAAAATAGCCATAGCGTTGCTCGAGCCTGAGGAGAGCTAAGCATTTCCACGGCTTTACATGTTCTTGTGGCATTTTATGGCTTGTTTTTCCGCTGGATGGCAAATGCAGCTTGCCAAGTCCTTCAGCAGAGACGGTATCAGCAGCTTACCCTGAACATCACAACTGCAAGGAGGAAATACCAGGCTCCCCCTTGCTTGTGCCAGCACTTAGATAAAACCACCGTGAGGCCTGAACATTTCAACAGGCTCAATGGGGGCTGACGGCCTCCAGGCAGTGCAGGTCTGCTTTACCCGACATGCTTCCCTGCAGCCCCAAACCCGGTTGCATGCCGCAGGGAGGAAGAGGGTGACCATCCCCAGTCTGCACCCCTCTGCCCAGCAGAGCTCCTGTTTCCTGGGGGGAACGGCCAGGCAGAACCGCAGCCGGCACTTCCCGACGGCGGCGGTTCTCCAGGGAAGCTCTTCACTGTCCCCTGGATGCGCTGCTGCTCCAGGCCGCTTCCCTCCCAACTCTCCTGTAAAGTGCTCAGCTTGACAACTGGCAATAATTTCAGTTCAGTTTCTACTCTTTAGCTCCTGTGTTTGCTGTGTTCACAAGGTGGGTAGGAGTCTCTGCTTTAAAGTTAAATATATTGCTTTATATAAAATAAGCCCATTGATACTATCTACAGCAAACATTTACAGAGCCATCAAACAGAAAATACTGCCATTCCAACTAGAGGACAAATTACAAGCATCAGAGATTTCTGTTTTATTTGGAGAGGCATCAGATTAGTTCCAGGGGCACTTACATAACAGTAAGCCTTACAGGGAGGTGAATGTAGGGTGTCTAAGGGTTGTTTTTTAGCTTCTCCCCTTTGATTTGAGTACGTGTGGACAGAGAGCTCAACCAGAGCCCGCTAAATGTACAAAGACTCCCTGCTAAATATCCTGTTGCAGGATATTTAAGTCAGTCTTGTGATGTTGATTCTCCACGGCCTTGCGTTTCAGCACTGGCTACACGGCTGCCAAGCTGGACAGGCTGCCGCCACTCCAACACAAGTTTTATTTCCCTGCTGAGGCACCAAAGTGGCTAAGCAAGCTGCTTCATGGCTTTCCAGCATCTCTTCTTAACATGAAAATTTATCAAACACCAGAAATGAAATTTATTTCTATAACTGGTTTCTACAGGAAATAGAAGACTTTTTTTTTTTAATTCAAAAATGATGCTGCTCACCCAAGTCCAGTGTAGCTTGTGGCTGCGCACACCTTCACAGGATACGCTTACCCCAGTTTCTAACAGGATGAAGTAAAGGGCTCCCCGCTTTTAAAGCATCCTGCTTCAAAAGGAAATGAATTCAAATAGTGGGTGGCATTGCCATCTAGCGGGAAAATGGCATCAAGTAATTGACTCTCTTGGGCCACCGCTACCATTTGGCAGAGGAAGATTTGAAGCATCACTTTATGCAAGTAGGCCCAGAGGTGGCAGCTCAGCACAAAACGAAGAAATAAACAAACAGACTTTCCTACTTCAAAAAAAACACAAAGATATGGTACAGGGCTTGTGTATTTTGCAGGGGACTTGGAAAACCTCAGAGCCTTAAATCACATGCACTTGCCTGCAGGAAGACTTTCAGGTAGGCCTAGATAAAACACTAGAGAGATATGCAAGGTGAAGATTAAAACACTACAGATATAGGGAAGGGTAGTAACTGTATTGGTTGCTTTAAGACTAATGCTGCTCATTTTAAGACTAGTAACAGACTAGTTCTGCGTTGATAGATTTCTGATTCAAACTTCACCCTTGAATCAGATGAGGCTTGTTCATTTAAAACGTTCATTAAAAAAAACACACCCTGTCTTCTTGGATGTTTGCACATTCAGTCTTTTTCAGCTTTATTCCTGCAGTCAGATGTTCCCAACACTAAGTTGCCTATCACACACGATAAGCTTGCTAGCAGGGCGAGTGGAAAGGTCAGGGACTGAAAGTGAACAGACTCTAAATCATCATCTTTCCTGCAACAGCTCAGCAAGACAAATAGGTTAGGAGAAGGAAACCTTGTTCTTTTCTTACTTATGTGAATAGAGATTTCAATTTCCAAGACCAAAGAGCTCTATATTTAGCAAAGTAAGACTTGTGTGGAGACTTGCTGTCTTCACACAAGTGGACATAAGGCTATAGAATGATATTAGTACCAGCTCTCTGCTCCTAAGCTGATAAAAGTACTTATAATTCCTGAGAACTTTACAGCAGTATGCATAATATGAAACTATAAAATATTTTTATGTGTGAAGCAAATATCCATAGAAATCAGATAGAGGATCTTGTAACTCTCCAGGTTGCATTGCAGGTTAAAAATAAATAAATAAAATTAAAGCTCCTGGTAAGAAAGATTAATACAAAAATCAGAAACTTGAAGTATTTCTAGCAAAAACTAAGCTGACCTGGATGTTTGCTCTCATGAATGAAAGATTTTTTTTTTCAGAGGTTAGTGCCTCTTTTCTGTAGCCTCACTTTTTTTAGAAGCAATTTCTAAGCAAGAAGGGAGGAATGGAGGGAAGGAATTTTGAAAAGGATCCACAACTGAATATTTCCAAGCCTACCTGAAAATGAGAGAAAGCAGCTGCAATGGGGGACAGTTTATGGGTCACAGTCTGCAGCCTTCATCACCAGGAAGCAGCCTTGGTTTCCCTCTCCAAAGACGGAACAAACCAGGCGTGCAGAGCACGGCCACATGGTGCAAGTGAATCTGCCACTGAGACGACTTCAAACCTCCTATGTTTGAAGAGAAAAATTGATAACTAACTTGCTAAGCTGAAAAAGCAGCAAGTTTAAAACTTTAGAAAGTTTAGGATAGGGGTTTGGGTTTATTTTATAAATATTTCTGGATTTTTTTTTTTTTTTTTTTTTGTGTGTGCAGACTTTTGTAGCCAAGTGCAATATGCTGAATGTTAGCTGGGTAACAGCATGACTATGTCCTAAGAACAGTATGTGTTTGTTTACTTAGTCAAATAACAGTAGGGGTGAGGTTGCTCAGGAAAAAAAAAAAAGCCAAAACAAAACAGTTCTACTAAAAGGAATTACACTTTAAGTCTATTCAGCTATTTTTTATGATTCATTTCGCCAGACAGCTTTAATAATGAAAAACCTCATATATATTGTTGTTTGAATTAGTATACATTATTTAAGAAATTATTTTTTAGAGATATAAAAAGTTTTCTAATACAAAAAACTATTTTTCCAAATCAATCCTACTAATTCCCTATGTTTTTAGTTAACTCTCCCAGAAAATCCTGAACAACCCTCTCATCTGAAGAGAGGACTTTCTCACAGCTCCAATTGCCGTTCCCACACTATACTACTATGTTTTGCAAAACAGATGTTCAGACACCACATTTGGTTGTGCTGCTGCATGGATATACTGGACTAAAGACAGCCGACAAGCAGGATAGGAGGGGGCAATGCCAGTGGTAAGAGAGAAGGTAAAGATAGAGCAGAAGAGATGACACTCCTCTCAATTCGGTATTTTTTTAAATGATTAGTGCTTTAAACAAGAATATTTCAAATGTAAGCTCCCAACTGGTGCAGCTCTTCCAAAAACTTGTAGACAAAAGGTTTTTTGATCTGCACATTTTTCTTACTGGCCTGAGGCATTAGCTTCCGTGTCCCTTCTGGCACACACAGCTATTTCTTACCCAGTCTAATACTTTCATTGGGAGCTCCTACAAGCTGCGACTAGTTTTCTGGTTTTGGGCAGTGACTAATAGTACATACTTAAAAAAAAAAAAAAAAAAGTCAGGTCACAACATACCAGTGAGCATACACACCGTCCTGTTGCTTGAAGCGCTGTTTTATCTGCTGCAGACGTCTTGGGTGTTATCAAGCTTTTGCTCTTGGTGAGGTCCTCCGCCCTCCTCTAAGCCTTGTTGCTTGAAGCTTTCAGTGCAGCAAAGATAATATGGTTCTCCCTCTCAGGGAAAAGTTCCTCACTCAGGAATTTAAACCTGAAACACTTGGGAAAAGCAGCATTCACATCTTCTGGGAGCAAGTGCTGCATCCTGCACCCACAAGCACTACAGGGGGTTTCAGCTGAACTCTGCTTCTATCACGTACTCACGACACTGCTTTGGGACACAGTGCCTGTTGTTACAGTAACTTCTCATCTGTTTGGAGCCAAGTCCAGATTTGTTTCAAACTTTGAAATTTTCAAGAGAGATGGGTCAAAAAAGCGCTGGAAAACACTGACCAACTTGGAAAGAGACTCAAGAACCAGGAAGTTTCCTGAGCCCTCACAGCTGTGAAAATAAAGCAAGCAAAAACACTTAAGAACAGAGAGTGAGAGCCACTCTATTTCAGCACAACGTAACACCATCGCATGCTGTTTGTCCCGCTTTGGATCCTACCTTTAACTCCCCTGCTCCAGGCCCTGCTGCTCATGGGCAGCCTGGGGCTTCTCCAGCCCAGGCCAGGCCGCAGGGGGACAGCCCCTTGCTGCAACCTGCTGCTCGCCACTGCTGCGCCCAACGCATGCGATCACTAACGGCCAGGGGAAAAGAGTGTTCCTGCCGGTATGATGTAACTGGTTTGGACATCCAGACTGCTTGGGGCCAGCGCATCCCCTGCTGCCTCTCTCCTGTACCGAGAAAGGCAGCATATAGAAGCAGGCAGTTGCCTGTACTAGAAAGCACATCCACCCTATATATCAGACACTTTGAGGGATAATTCACAGGATTTTCCCAATCCTTCTGACTGAGTGCAAGAGCCTCCCTGTACTCCCTTCCCATCCCCGCATCCTCCCCTCGCCTCTCCAAGGGTCACTAGCTGCCTTCTTCTGAAGCACTGAATTTCGCTTTGCTCTTTTCTGAAACACTGAACTTTTCTTCACTCTTTTCCATCTTCCCACCTACTTGTAGCAACTCTTGCTTCAGCAGCAGCGAATCTCACCTCAAGGCAGTCAGAGGTCCATGCATTCAGGTTCTCCTCCCTTACACAGTTGGGATCATTTCATTTTTGGGTAGGATTCCCTGAAGGGTGAGGGAATAGGGATTTTAAGACTCCCAGATACAGTCACAGTCCAGTGTTTTTTACCTTCAAAACAACCCCCATTTTCATGCTACAATTAGTTTGCAATTAATTCCTGTATTATATAAACAAAACAAAAATTAGATTCAGTCTTTATACTTAATCAAGTGTTTATTTTCCAGTACGTTCTACAGTGTAGATGTTTTCCACCTCCCAGGTACTGAGAAGTTGCAAGACACAAAGCAGACTGTGGCCTCCTGCATAGCCTGTATCTCATTTTAAGCCAAATTCAAAGACATCTTGTACTTTGAAAAGCAGAGCCCAATAGAGGAATGCATCCAACTGGAAACAATCATGCATGTTTGTTTTGTCTCTAGTTCAACCCCATATGGTTTTCCCATCTCTAAAATTCAGCAGTGTCCTGCCAAAGATCACTTGCAAGTATCTTTTAACAGTCTAATGGGAACATAAATGCTGATAACACTGAAACACTAGGACAACTTTGCTGAGGTTGGAGTGCATGACAAACAGCACTTGTCCTACAAAAGTCAGATTCTTGTACTTCCCCCAAGTATTCAATACCCTTTTTCTCCATCAAATCCAACACATTAAGTACTGCATCTTTGTCATTTCTATCTTCCACCAGTTTTAGCAACTTTGACCTCTTCATATGTTTTTATGTGTGTGTGCACATGCGCGTGTGTGTATATATACGCACGCGCACACACACAAACATTTGTCCAAGTTCTTAAAAAAAAAAAATAGGCTTTTGTTGGGGAAAGGCTGAGGGAAATGGGATGTGTTTCAATAAGAACATTTGAGTCCAAAAGAAGTGGAACTTGGTACGACCCATCAGAAGTGAAAGCAAGAAATCCCAGTCTTCTGCTTCAGCTTATGTTAATAATTACTTAACACATGATGATTAAAACAGCCTGTCTTGTTAAGAAGTCTCACAAACTTAAAGTACTTTAAAAGCGTACTAAACAATCTCAAACTCACTGCTCTTCTGCTCTTCCTCAGAGAAATCCCCTCCTTCCCTCTCCCCTTCCTCAAAAAAAACATTTCTCCAATCTAGGTATCTCTATGTATAACTCTTCTGTAGTGGTTCAACAGAGCTTAGGTTGCTCCAAAATACAGTCTACACCAGTTATAGAAAAGTCTAAATTGTTTTGGCCCCCTTAGGTAACAGAATAAATGCCCTGAACGGGTTTTAGACCCTTCTGGTATCTCTGTAGTAGGAAACAAGGCACAGAAACCTCCCAGGCAAAAGCCTGTTAACTGGATAAAAAAAACACAACTGAAATTCAGGACAACAGCTCTACAATGCTCCCCTATGGAAAAGAAATTACAATAGTGCTACACACTACTATCAGTTGTGCATTATCATAATCATGAAGCAGATATATGGGAACAAAACAAAAGCTGGTATTGATGAAGGAAAAACTTAAAAGGCAAACAGCAAAATTACAGTACTAGCAGATTCATGATACGGTGCTGCTGGGGAAGTAGACTAGATTTCAATGTAATAAAGAACTAATCTTCCAGGAAGCTGTCCTTCAGGAAAAGGTTTTACTTTATAAAAATTTCCTCTCATACCAGACTCTTGATTTCTCCTACTTAGCCATTTCACTTAACATGCCTGCCTATACATTCAGTTTACCTAACCAAAAATGCACTTCTGTGGTACATATTTTCAAGTATTTTTCCTCATTCTTTTCACAACTGACCTATCAACCATTTTAATTTTTACATCACACTGCTAAAACTTAGACTTCCTAGTTTCATTTTGTTTCTCCTAATCAGTTGTCTAAACTTACCTTACAATCCCTAGAATCTTTTCTATAGTCAATGTTTGGGCAATCGCAGTTGTGCTTTCCTTCTTTTACCACACAGCCTCATCTATGCATCTTGCATTGGCTATTTATGTATTTTCCTGAATTTTTTTTTTTTTGGGTGGGGGGACGACAAAAATCTTCTGATCCACATAGGGTTATTTCAAATTTCTCTGCTGAACACTATATTCTTCTTCCACATAAGTTTAAATGCTAGCATTTAAACATCTGGACCAAAATATCCAAGTGATAAAAATTCCATAGCAACTTTCTTTCAGTATGAGACCAGGGAGGAAAAGGTGCAATTTTGCTCTGAGGAAGAAAGCTTATAGCTAGGAAGCATCACCACTTTACTATAGCACATTTACATCATTGGTGTTACTCTTCCCTCTACTGTTTATTGTCAGAAGTGCAACTACTTCTAGGATCCCTAGATCGGGTTAAAACATTAACATCAAAGACAGTTTGCAAAATTTCCTCCTTTGATATATGACAATTGTGCATGCATTAAAAAAGTACTGAGTACAAAGAAAGGGTTTTCTTACAAAAGACCAATCATTCATAGATGATGACTCAGGTTTTTTTAAGCATGATCTGCACAATCAGCACTTCCTTCCTTACTTTCTGCACATGGCCACACATGACACTTAACACAACAGTTTTAAGAAAACTCCACCTCACACCATTCTGGCTCAAAGCACACAAGAAATTGATGATGTTCACCTAGCTTTTGCTAGGCAACATCAGGCCAGATTAAATTGGTGGCCAAAAGAGAGGGAGTTAGCCAGTAGACCTTGCATCCTGATAGCAATTTGATATTCCAGCAAAGTTGTAGTAAGTGCTTCAGAAAGACAGTCCCTCTTTCCAAAAGTGGAGTATTCCTGCCAAGAACTATAGAAAACCATCAGATTGAACAGGTCAGTCCAAGACTAGCATCAACAGGAGGTGGTGGGAAGGACTTCCACATCTCATCCTTATGCCTGCTCCAGTGTCTGCATATTGTCCCCTGCTTCACTTACTGTAGGGGAAGATCGCAGTCCTTTGCACAAGAGAAGCCACTAATAAACCTGCCTTCAGTTCTTGGGGGAAAAAAAAGAAGGCGAGAGTAAGCAAGCAATTCTTCATATATCCAACTAAAATATTTTTCTTTAATAACAATCGTTGAATTGCATTCAGTTTTCAAGCACATCTGTCTACAAGAACGTGAGCATTTTGCTTGTATTTTGCCTTGTCACATGCATAGCTAAGTTGCATAATGCTCCATGTGCTGTACGGTATTAGAGCTTTATAGAGTAACAATGAACTGTGCGGCAAATCAACTCAGAGGCCAGTAGATTTAAAAAAGGGAAGCCAATATCTATTTCTTTACCCAAGGGAAATAATACTTATAAGTATTTTTTCCACATACTGCCAGAAGTCCAGGATTATCTTGTCCAAGTCAGTGTCACTGGAAGATTCTTTGATCAAAGGCCACACTTCAAAGGCCACAGATCACTCTCCAATACTTCTGGAAACTGAAATAGCTATACATATGACATGGTATATACAGTTTTGCTTCCTCTAAATATTCAAAGAAACCTACCCATTGTTTACTTGCAGGTAGAGATTAACAAATAAGCTTAATAAAAGTTTCATTTTGTTGATGAAAATATTATAGGCACTGAACAGAACTATCCCCATTTACCTCAAGCTTAATGCTCCAAGAAAGTAACTACAGCATGTTAATATCCTCATGTTGTAGTTTATCATCTATGAAGAAGTCAATATTTAACAGGTAAAAAACCTCAAAGACCAAAGCAAGGTAACAAAGGGTAAAAAAGTCAAGTACCAATGAATGATCATAGAAATAACATGCCACACGAGGAATGTCACAAAGTGACATAGTGTTATGTATTCCATATAATTCCATATAATTTCAAGAAATAAATTCCACAGATACATTAAAACCTTCCGAAGGATAGTGGTTTTTATTTCTGTCAGACAAATTAACACTTTGATTAATATGATTTATTTCAACATTTGGGAGATATGGAAATTAATGACTAACCCAGAAATGAAATCACCACTCTTCAAAAAAATATACTGAATGTTCAATACATGTGTGAATTTTATACTGTTCCTCTGATGAGCCCTTAACATTACATCACATACAGGTTTGCAAGACATAATCACATACAGATTGATTTTCAGCCTCTGATTTGTGAGCCTTTGAGGTGTCTAAGAACAGCAAGTTCATACATGCTATAATGAAGCAACGTAAGCATACAGATTTCCAATGAGTCTTGATTCATCTCGAAAAACAGAGGTCCACAAACCAAGAAAGTTGAAAATATTATATTGGAATAAATACTCAAACCACAGTGCCCTGGAGGGAAAAGTCAAATAACATTAGTGTAAAAACAGAAAATACATTATCGTGTTTTTTCCGATTTTAGAAACCAGGACTTGAATAATGCAGTTTTCAGTTGTTTTTGATTAAGACGAAGTTAAAAATTGCAGAGTACAGAAAAGCCTTCAAATAGAAGCAATCTCCCTCTGTCATCTAAACCAAGCATTTATCATAAACAACATCTGTACTACAGAACTCTTTATACAGAGTAGAGATTTCACAACAGAAACTGGATTTTATTTTAGTGTCGACTCAATAATGTTTTATATTCCAACCTGTTTAGTTTCCAAAAACGTAAAGAAAAATTAATTCTGCAAAAGCAGCTGGCTGCCTGTTCCTGTTCTTAAAGTCAAATGCCCCCCTCCTCAGGTTTTCTTGCTGCCTTCCCGGAAGAAATCCCCAGTCATGGAAAGCTTGAAGTCTTTCTTTCCTTTCTTTTCTTTCTTTTTTTTTTTTTTTTGGGTGGGGGGGGGGGGGGGGGCAGGGCAGGGGGGCAGGAAGGGGGGGGGGGGGGGCATAGGAAGGGAGGAGGGGCATAGGAAGAAGAGAGGTGTCTCATCTAATGAAGGTAACACAACAAATCAATAATTAGTTTTCACAGTAAAATGCATCAGCTTTGTAGTTTCATTTGAAACCAAGAACAAATCATGAAACGTCATGAAAATAAGATAAAAAAATCTCCTAGAGTGATTACTAAATGAAGTTAAAATTACCACACTAATCAGTAAACCCCAGAAGAAAAGCAGATGCCTCATAGTACAGGTCCTACATTAAACAGTATCCACCTTCTAAAATAAAACCATAAAATCTGTGTGTTTGGCCATGTTGCACATATTTCCCCTTAAAAAACAGCATACAGAAAAAAAAAAACCTTGTTATTCCCAGTATGAATTCTGAAGTAGAAGCTCAAAACCCGGAAGTTAAAGATCAGCTAAAAGGATTTCAAATTATTTACAGATCCAGCACATAGAACTACCATAATGGCTTCATTTCCATTCTTGTAGTGACTTCACTCTCATCCAGCAGCATCTGCAGTAGTGATCTCTAATCGGTTGTATCACTGGTCATCTGTCATTTTAAGCAATTCTAGAAGAGCCCCAACAGCTCCAAAATAACCCTGTAAGCAAGACAAAGACAAAACAAATCCAATGAAATTCTGCCGCCCCCGCCAACCTCCAAAAAAAAAAAAAAAAAACCCACAAACATGACCACTTAAGGCTTCCAGCTCTGGTAAAGCAATTAAGAGCACATTTCCTGCAATAGATGTCACCTTATGCCAATAATTTCCTTATCTGAATTATGATTTAATTTGATCTTGCTAATCTTGCTCATGTACATGGGAAAACATTGCACTGAAATGAAAATTATGCCATTGTCCAAACCTGTCAAAAAAGACATTACAGAACCAGGACATTGTACTGAGGGAGGGCAGCCTCTGTTAAGAACCTTCCACCCAATCATCACCTCCTGACTGCGCTTCGCAAAACTGCCTTCTATTTCCTTCTATATCCACAGAGGCACAGGACTGCGGATGGGGGTGAGGAAGCAGAGGTAACAGATGTACAATGTTTAACAATAAATATTGCAAGATTAGCAGTAGTCAAATCAAAGTTAACACAGGCTATTTACAAATTAACTTCTAATTAAGTGATATTTGCACAGAATTCAGTTTGTGCTTTCTCTTCAAGGTGACGCCAATGAATTTCTCCCCCTCCCTGCCTTCATCCCCCCACCCCTGCTGCCTCTCCTTACAATAAAAGTAGGTTTAACATCTATTTCCTTACCTCATGTTCCAAAAACAGAGCTTTGAGCTGACCCTTGGACCAATAATCCATAGCATATGCTAGCACCTTCATAGAAACCATATTAATTCTGAGAAAGTTTCCAACAAATACCACCTTGTCGATGTTCTGTAAAATTGAAAAGCAGACCAACATATATTAGATTCAGTTATTATTATTATGCTATTATTTTTAATATGTGATTCAGGTTCCACTAAAAATTAAACTAGAAATTTTAGGTTACATTTCAATTATCCAAAATAAAAACCCTCAAAAATTTGAGCTACTGACTGCCAAAAAGATCTGGCAACAGAAAATAAGATTTTTTTTTTTTTCTTCCCAAAGTTGGAGTGAGTGCCAGGTATCAGTCCAGGTAATATGCAGTATTACGATTCTTTCTTCAATTTATTTGTGTATGACTTGGTTGCACTGAAAGGCCTCTATTCGTTCTGCTTGTTTAATGCAACCTTTTGGGCATCAAGATGATCATTAAATCTTCATGGAGGACTTCTAAGGAGTATGAGAAAAGTTACCTTGGAGACAGATTCTTTCAATATCTATTACATAAACATTGGTCCCATTTAAAAAATAAAAATAAAAAATAAAAGACACAATACTTTATGTATGTTGCTGCCCTTTTCCCCTCTGCTAAGTTAACTTGAGCCCAGTTTTTGTATAGAAACTTAAATATTTTTTGAACAGCAGAGCTATACCATCAGCAAGAGCCTTTCCTTTGTGGCCATCGCTGACTGTGGGTTAGCAAGAATTTCAATACTTTTACAGCACCCATAACTTTCACCAATCCTAGTGTGGTCTACAAGGCAAAAAAAGATGGTAATACTGATTCTGAGTGCAAGTGTGTCCCTATCATGTACACTACACATCAGAACTGGTGCAGAAAATTCACTAGAATCATCAGCCTGGATGCATAAGCTCTTAAAGGGAGTTTTAGAGGAAATCCTTGAAACACTTTCAAGCATCTTCAGCAGAACAATACCAGCAAAAACTTGCCTATATACTATAAATACTTATTGTTACCTCACTGGAGTCATCAAGCTCTATGAAGTCTAATACGTGGCTCTGCAGCAATTACTTTAGCAAACTGCAGTTTTCAAGTGTCCACTACTACGTATTTTACATACTACACACAATATCCTCACCTAAACACTCAGAATTGAAAAGGTGCTGATACCCAGATACAATAATTTAGTACCAAGCAACTTTAGAGTTAGATATTGGATGAGCCTTCTCATACAAAAATACAGGAAAACAAAACCTTTATTTAAATAAGTCAGGCTTAGAGTCAGCTGTGCACTTAGACTGCAGCTACATCAGCATACATCCACATTACTGGAATAAGGATGTATGGGAGCTTATAAGGCTGGAAATAAGGACTTATGAAACTTCAAGATGCTGCTGCCAAACAAGGCTAAGAGCACTTGGCATCTTCTCACAGCACAGTTTCGGCTCTGCAAGTCATTTCTGACAAAGATGACAAAATCCACATCAAGTTATTTTTCTGTAAAGCAATACCAACAAATTGAGTGGAACTCTGAATTGCATTTCCACCAAAATTTTTGATCAATGTACATGTGAAGCTACTCATACCAGAAAGTAAGCAATACCCATCATTGAGGAGAACAGCTACTAAGTATGTTAAACCTGGAACTCCTAACCCCATCTACTTGTGTATATCGACATGTAAACTCTATAGCAAATGTGTTTTCCAGCATTCCCTGCCTTAATTTATTAAAAAAAAAAAAAGTTAAAGATGTAAAGTTACCTAGACTTTGGAACAGCAAACAGCTTTAGCATTTTTCATTAGATTAAAAAAAAAAAATGCCACTTCTAGCTCTTCAAAAACAGCCCTGCCAATTTTCTTTTTAAATTGTTCACAGCTGAAATATTCCACGTTGAAAGGCAGAAGTCTTAAACTGATGAAGGGTTTGTGGTGAAACTTAAGTTAACTGAATTACAGCATCCTAGAAAACATGCACTTTTGTGTGTGTTTTGTTTAATTGTTCATCTATCTAGCAGTAGAAAAGCTCAAGTTTACATATCCTTGGGTCACTTCTTTGGAGAGTGAAATCTGTATGAGTGATGCAATGAAAAAAGTCTGTGCACATTTTTTTAAAAAAATCCTTGCACAGATAGAACTTGCATGCTGCCTTTATGAAAAATATAAGCCAGAGATATTGGTTTCCTTTATGTAGTCTACAGTGCCTAGGACAGACAAAATGTTTTAAATGATGTGTAGCCAAATGGTTCCAGACTATGGAATTTTTCCACCGTATTGCCAACTTTGTGCAAGCAAGCTTAGCTTTGAAGTTCTGTAGACAGAATATTTCATTTATTCCCCAGCCTCAGTCTTTTCCTGAACATATGCAAGTCATTTTCAACACAATATTAAAGCTGCAATCATTGAAAAGAGTTATCAAAACCCATATTTCAGATCATTTAAATTGATTTTGTCCAAGAACCTAAAGTGAACTTCACCATAATCCTAACCTAATATACATAATACTCCACAAAAAAAAGATTATCACATTCAACTGCTGTTTAGGCATCTACATGCCTTTTTTTCAGGCATTTAAATCATCAAGCCTTGTAAAGAGTCAGAGTTAGGTCTCCCAAGTAAATAATCTGGGCAACTAAAATTTAAGTGGAACAATAGCATTGCTGTTTAATGAGTGCAAGCTATAGGGAGATAAGCTGAATCACTAAGCTCACATCAGTGAGGCAAACTCACATGCTCACAACGAAATATCATGTTTGAAATATTTTCAATGTATAAAATTTAAAAATAAAAAATAAAAAAGAAACTGCAAAAACCCAAAACGCCCAAACATTTTCCCTCCCCTTTCAAACTACAGAAAGTGTCTAAGAAACTATATTCTCACATTGACTAGTGAGTGAATAATACCCAGCATATCAAACCACATTCCTCCATAAAATTCTATGGATCATGTCCAGTTTTTAAATAAGCCTGCCCACAAAACAAAAAGGTTAAGTTTTTTCATAACAACACAAAAGCATTAAAGTTAAATTAGAGGCCCACTTCCTCCTCTGAATGCATCACATGTGGCTCCCTGCTGAAACTCTCCATGCTTTGATAGCCCTGTACAATGCTGCTTGAACTCCATGCCACAAGGCAACACTGTAAAGAAGCTGAAAGCAAAGAGAACATGGAAAGAATCATCATGACTGAAAAAGCCAAACTGCCAAAAAAAACCCCAAAAAAGTACATAGCCACTTTTCACAACAAAGGGATGTTTATCAGTGGCATTTTATACGGATACATGCTGAGACTTGTACCGCTCAAATGCTTAAAAAGTGCTATAG
Organism: Crypturellus undulatus; assembly: GCA_013389825.1. Classification (NCBI taxonomy): domain Eukaryota; kingdom Metazoa; phylum Chordata; class Aves; order Tinamiformes; family Tinamidae; genus Crypturellus; species Crypturellus undulatus. The sequence goes on from VWPW01013442.1 coordinate 41,929, forward strand.
AAAGAGGGATTAGCAGCACAGTGATAATGTTTATCAACACACAAAGTTGTTCAGAAGAGTGAAAACTTAAAAAAATAACAGCAAAACAATGCCAAAGAATCCTATAATACTGAGTGCCAGAATGGCAGATGAAGTCTAGATTAAAAGACAACAGAAAGAAGGCAGACGGAGAGACATTCTACCAGTATCCAGGCACAGCAATAGACTCTCAATTAGCCACTACCACTCAGGAAAGACTGTGGTGGGACTGTAGGTAGTTTCTCAAAAAAACAAAACAAAACCACACTAAATTCCATTTTCAGTGGAAAAGAGGACAAAGACAAATGTAAAATACAAAAAAAAAAAAAAAAAAAA
>VWPW01013442.1:42356-63419 GCA_013389825.1 Crypturellus undulatus
AAAAAAAAAAAAAAAAAAAGTTAAAGGCACAGGTAATACAGAATTCATCAATATGCCACTACATAAATTCATGGTATTAGCACAAAATGAATATAGCACAAAGATCTGATCATTCTATCCTAAAATTACAACTATAAAAAGATTAAAGGGCAGAAAGGAGACAGTCTTCCATAGGAGGGGGAGACACATACCAGGTCATTTTGTCTTGAAAAAAAAAAAAAAAAAAAAAAAAAAGAGGGAGATGTGACAAAAGGCAAAATATGTAAAATTTTTAAAAGGCACTCATAAAAAGGGACCAGTGATAAATGATTTGCTATTTCTCATAAAACAAAATATTCTATTGCACCCAATAGTGTCATCAGGTATCCAAGTATTTTTTTCCTCCCCACCTTTTTGACAGGGAAAACAGTTCATCTTGCCACAGATTTTTGTGGTGCTTAAAATAGTTAGCAAAGTTTGTAAATCCAAGTGATTAATTACCGCACCTGTTGAATGATGCAATATCCAACTCAAAAGTCCCTGGATTTTTTTACTACTGGAAGCCAAAATAGCTGTATTAATGGAACAAGCCATCCACAATTCACATGCTTAAGGAAAAGAATGCAACTAACGAGCACAACAAGCATCTGCGAGGAGGTTGAAACAGGTACAGAACTATATTCATCTTATCTCTGACCCAATAGAGTGGATCTTACACATATGAAAGCCTAGACAATTCTAATTCATCAGGCTATAAAAAGAATAGATCAAGCAAAAGGGTTTTTTTATTTTTTTTTAATTCTTTGCTTTTAAATCTCTCATGGAAAAATAAGATCTGTTAACAGCTAAGAGATGATTAAGAGTATTACTGACTTGGATTACAAAAGGTCTTAATATCCAGGTCTTACAGCTTGAGAACAACTGAATACCATAAGGCATCGAGTGCTCAAGGAGAGCTTTACAATGAGGTTTTCTCCCATCTTCCCTACCTTTGAGGTGTGCATTTTACCCTTGTAGCAAAGCATACACAACACAAAAATCACTAGAGTTAGGATCCAGCATTAAATATATGCATCTTTACCAAGGCAAGCCATATAATCACTATACCAGTAGTTAACATTTTTAATGTTGAGAATCTATTGTTGTTTCTAAAGGTTTTAAGCTTGTAGTAAATAGGCCATCTTACCTCATTCAAAGCACACATGCGAGCAATAGAACCTATGTTGTTGGTGATGGTGACCAAAGTAGCTCTGGCCAAGTCCTCTTTACTGATGGAATCTCTCTTTTCTTTACTCATCATATGGCCAAAGCTGTGTGAGGAAGATCATTCCTTTTAATATGAAATATTTAGGAGCGTTAAATGCCCTTAGAAGTTTTATTATTTCAGTAATCCAAGTTTTGCTTGGATTTGATATTCATTGTCTTGGAGCAAAGAGGAACACATTAGAAGGGATCTCACTGTAAGGACAAAATAATGAGCAAAGACACCTATGCTAAAGTAGTTGTGATTTAAATGGAAGCAAACTATATCAAGCATTGCTTATACCTGCTAACAAAAGGCAGAAAGTAGGTGAGAGATCCTGAACACAAGCCATCTGATAAACAAGGATGACCCTTCCACATGGACATGGTACATAGTCCAAGGATTAGGCACTTAGTTCAGCATGCACAGTTAATATGGTTGTTTTTCAAGTGTTCCAGTGAAATTAATAAGTACCTTGAGGCTACAGCAGATCCCTGCAGGCCAAATCGCTCATAATCTCCTCCATAAATATCTTTCACCAGCTTATCCACGTTGGTGCTGTCTCCTTTTGCAGCCATTTCTAGTGCTTCCTCAAATGTCTCGCAGCCAGTCAGCAAACAGCACAGGCCCAGAAACGTTCCACCTCCAAGACTGAAAAGCACAACTCTGTGAAACCAGCAACTTCAAATAGCTTCTTCCATAGCTGTTCAGATCCCCGTTTTAAAATATATTCTACACAGCTACCAATTATGACCTTGTAACTCAACTCCTGCATTGGAGAAATGGAGAGACCCTACATGGAGTTTTTATTTAACACTAGTATGGCTTTAAAAGTGGTATTCCTAAGCCCCTAATATTTAGAAAGAAAAAAAAAAAACAAGCTAGATAACAGGAAAGCCAAGAATATGGTCCAATCCCACTCACCAGTCTGCTACTTATAGCAAGGTTTCTGCAGGTAGGAATAGGCAGCCAGCGGATGACTTGAGTCAGGGATAAAAGAACTACCAGCAACCAAAATTAAGCCTCTCTGCAGAGATAAGCAGCAAAGACAGTCCATATCCCCCTAAGCCAATGGTGGGAAGCAGTTTGGTTGTTTCCTTCTAAAAGGAACCAGGGAACAATCAGTTTACCTGAAATCCTCAACAAGCTCCAGCACAATATTGAGGATTATATGTGTTTAGTAGCAAGCATTCCATAGCAATTGCTAACTAATTTCATTTAGAATTCTACTTTTTAATACTCTTTAGTCTCAACAGATCAAACTTACTTAATAAAAAAGCTACACCCGTTCAATGCATCTGAAAAACATCAGTTCAACAGGCTTGAAAACCATTAGCTGCAATCACCCAGGCTGAGAACAACAGCTGTGCTGAACCTCCCTATCTGTCACCTCCACATACCTTCTCACTCTTATCACCTGTGAGAAAGTTAATTTGCACTAACTGCAGTCACACTGATTGCAGCCACTGCAAAAACAAAGAGGACCAAAAAATCTCAAATGATTCATTTGCACTCTACAAAAAACAGGGGCTACCTAGGAACAAGATCCAGTCAGTGTTGCTAGACTATTAGGAGTATTTTTCAGAACACTTCTAGTAGCAATATATTTGCCAAGAAGTAGAAAGCTCTGCGCATCAGCTACAAACAATGTTGTTTTTATAATCAAGTTGACAATTCACTGAAATTACGATTTTCCTTTTGTATAGGAAGGATCAGAAGCATGTCTACACATATTGAGGGCTATGGTCAAAAAACAAACAAAAAAAAAAAACAAAAAACACCACACACAGTTTTTGCCTACTGTAATAGAGGACACACAACACTCATGTGCAGGATACAGGTGATATTTCATTAGTATACACACTAGGGGCTGAAATAAAATGCACCATTGGAAGGTACTAGCAAGTCCAAAGAGTTGTTTTGGTTGCTGTTTCCAAAGGGTAGCATGTTATGTTGTTTCCAATGATTCTTTTTTTCGGTGTAAAGTAGTCTAGGTTTTCTATTTTTCCCATAGGGTTTCTAAAATGAATCGTTTTAATATCATTTGTATGTAATAGGGGGATAGCTTTAATCAGTACTTTTACAACTAATCTGAATGAACTCAACTCCAACTAAAGACATTCCCTAGGGCCACAGTAGCCACATTTAGGCCAGTAAATTTAAACATGCCTCAGACTGCTTTGAGACCTTAAGTCAAAAGAGCATGGGGTGCACAGCATCCATCCTGTTGAATGCCCAGCTGCCAAAACAAAGCACTTGCACCTAAATCTCTTACTGAGTATATGCAAGAAACCATTGCAACTCAGCTCAGTTTGTACCTCACAAACTGTTTCAGAATCCTAGCTGACCCAGGCTGAAATTATGCTGAAGACAAAGTAAGAACATGCATATACGCAAATTCTAGTCTTTACACTCTGCCATGGTTTAATTTAACAGCATGGTGCAAATATTAGTGTAATCGGTGAAGGAAAAGAGAGCTCAAAATTCCTTTGCAGGTACCTTAGCAGGTAATTCTAACCAAAATCTTCTATATTCTGGATACATGTCCTAATGATCAAGCAAAAGGTTTCTCCGTAGCCCACATATTCTTATTTTACTGCTCTGGCTGTTCTGGGCAACCAAAGGAAGGGACAGATTCATTTACTGGAACAGATCTATTGCATAATTCATAGCAAGAGAGAAGCAAGAACACCAAGAGGGGACAAAAGCAGTTCCCAGTAGAATGAATCAGTAGTTTTGGTTACACAGCCTCTGCTCAGAAGGAATCCTGGGCTATTTTCAGCCTTTCTACTGAGGGGCTTTTACTAAAAAACAAAGATGAGCACAATTTGGAGCTGCACATAGTAGGCGCACTGACTACAGTCTATCAAATTATTAAGGAAAAAAACACACGGGATAAAATTTACCTGGATCCTGTGACTCTTTTATAGTTATCCTTAGAATACACAGCTAGGATGCTGACCCCTGAGCCTATGTTAACCAGCAACATAGGATATGGATTATCAAGGCAGTAAGGCTTTTTCTGGCACTGTTCAGGATCCGTGGGATTCTCAAAATAATAGCACTCTGGTTGGCCATTGAAACCAACAGAATCAACGTAAAGCAGGCCCTGGATCAAACAGTCCAATTCATCCAGTTTATGGAGTTGTAGGTCAGCAATCTGGAAGAAAACAACAAGAAGTTAATAACTGAGCATCTCTTAGTACAACATGACAGTAAGAAAGGCTCCACTGAAGCACTTTGGCAGTAGCAACACATTATGCCATTTAAAGAGTACAAAGATCTGAGTAAACATAAAGTCACAAATAAAAGCAATTTCCCATCTTTCTGACAGTAAGTAACTCCCAGAACAATGATGGGATATTCGGTTCCCTGCCTTTGAGAAACTCCCCAATCTGCAAGCAGTACAGGACAACTGGCCCTACATTCCAACAGCCCGAAGCAATAAACATTCTTCCGCTCATCCCTACCCCAAGAGAAGCTTTGCTCTGCAGCTCTTACCATTTCTCAGGATGCACAGGCCTTAGCTCCTAATCCAATTATTTTTCCCAGCAAATTAATAAGATGTTTAATAGAAAAAGCAAGAACAAGAAACTTAGCTAAACCACCAGACAGTTCAAGCTTTAACAACTGCATGTTATGTTAACAGGCATTAAATTTGCAGCAGAATATTCATGAAAAGCATATTTCTAAAATATTTCACAAGCAAACAGACGGCTATTCCTTAGAATTATGAGAAGCACTTTAAAAAAGTTTCCTGAAAAAAAATCCAATATTCCCAGTGTTTGGTAAAAACAGCAGTGAAAATCCCCAAGCAAAAATATCTTGAGGTCCATACCCTAGCACACTGTTCATAACATCACTGTAAGAGAGGGCAGAAAAACAACTCCAAGAACTTAAGGCGGACATTCTTGAGATCACACAGATCCCCAAGACTGGACTTAAGCAGGCAGGTCTACTGTCCTTGCTGGTACTGTCATAGCATTCCACGTTCCAAAATTAGAAATTACATCCCTTCTAGAAATGTATGATATGGTGACAGCCTGTAGGAAGTCTCCTCTCCAGAGGACACTGATTCAGACCCATGTTAGGGAGATTTTTGTGGGGATGGCGGAGAAAAATCACCCATCCAAATCCTGAGGTCATCTGCATTCTCGCATCTGTGCTGTGTGTCTTATCTATTCCCTTTCTACTAAAAAAGCAACAGGATGTTAGGAACTGGAAGAAACTATATAGAACTAAGATGGTTCTTAAAATGTACACATTGCGGTATATTTTTGCAGCTACTGCCTATTTTTAATTCTGGAAGCTATATTAAATTACTATGAAGAGGAAAGATATTTTAGTACAACAGACACAAGCAATAGGTTACATTCTTCTGAGCTATTTAAATCTTTTCCCTTCCCCTCCCATATCCAGCAGACTCAAAACAGATGAACAGTAATTTGCAGGACTTCTGCCTGCCAATACACAAGAGTGGAAGTCATTGCTTCTTGTTTCATATTTTACTCCTGTAACTACTGCAAGCTTTCTTCTTGGTTACTAAGTTGTTACACAAGTTACAATTATAGAAACACAGCATAAAAGACTTAAACTATTTACCCAGGAAATAAATAGAATGAAAGTAAGTGCTTCAAGTAAGTATTACAAAAATCTTGCAAATACCACAGATTTCAGCAACTTCCTGATATTAAATGGACAGAGTAAACTGCAACCAAGGGGCATACAATACAATGGATTAACAATATAAACGTCTTGCGTACTCTCTCAGAGTCCACACAGCCACCTCTGCTTAGAAAAGGATTATACGGAATATAATTTATATTATTGTGTATAATAACATATAATTACATAGTTACATGTAATTCATAATTAGTATTTTATTATAACTAATGTTTTTATATGGAACTGTTACACATAGTTTGCCGAACACTAGCAAAGGTTCCACACTTACTGAGATCTTTCTTACATTATGCACTGTAGAGACTCATTTTTATCATTTTACTGGACAAACTGCAGCTTGACAAACCATGATTTAACACGGATACATGATGCACAGGGCGATGTCACATTTATTTTTATGCATATCCTTACTGAGAGGTATGAAATACTTTTTCTTCCAACACATGCTATTTCCAAGCCTTACTGCTCACTGTTCACTCACTGATACACAAACAAGCAATGGGAAAGCTATTTGTGACAGAAGAGTCATTAGTGGATTTGCAGTCCTTGGCATCACAGTCTCTATGCCTCACATTAGGCAAAGACAGAGGAACAAGATGCTTGTCTCTCTTCAGTGTTGCACTTCAATAAGAGTGACAAAGCTTGAAAACAAAGAGTAATCACTCCAAATCTAAGAATAAAACAGGGTATCAATGTAGAAACAGATGAAACCCTTCTTTCTACAGCCACACGGCTGAGGCCGCTGGAGAGCTAGGGTTGGAACTGACAGCTCCTCTTGGTGCCTGTCCGGCTGCCTTTGCTCTATTCATCCTCCGCTCACAAAGACTCAAGCAGCTCAACTGCATTGCAAAATAGAGAGCCTGTAAACATCCTAACGAATGTATGAGGAGGCTTATGTCTTTTCTGGTGCAATCACCTGACCTCACCACATTCTGCTGCTCCTTATTTTTCAGCCACTCAAATCAGTTCTCCTTGCAAAAACTCAAGTTTATGTGCAAATGCAAAACAAAGATGAAAACTGTATGTAAAAATACATTTTAACATGACTTATTTCCTGCAACTATTGTTACAAAAAGCACAGAACCTCAAGGAATTCTTCAGGATCATCAAAAGCTAAGGAGTTCAAGAGATATACAACTGGGTACTACACAGCAGAGAAGTGAATGCTGCCACATGACAGCACATGCCCGAGCAACTAACCCCAAAAAACAATTTGGAAAAGGTCCACTGTTATAAGTAAAGACACTGTTTTAAGAATGAAAGCCTTCCTCTTGCTGCAAATTTACAAGGAGTACTAGAAAACGGCATTTTCTGTTCAAGACTTTTGTATATAATGCCAAACATAAGCCTTAGCTGTACTCGGACATCACAGAGCATAAAAACGACTCACACCCAGCAAGACTGCGACCACAGCAGGGCAGCTGCTGGGGACCTGGATGCCAAGGCCCCAACTTGTTGCCTCCTTCAAGCACAGGAGAACAGAAGCCAAAGACCCAGGTCATATTTGTTAGTGTTTATGAGCAATTAAGTGTTTCCACTCCAGCAGTGCAAATATGAGGGGGTCCAAGCCTCCTCAGGTGAGCTGAGAGCAGCCAGGACATCTCTGCAGAGGTGGGGAGAAAGAGCCTAGAGGATCTGCATACATCTCTTCAATGGAGCTTTGGCTCATGAAAGTTTTCACTAAGCTTTAATTTTTAGAGAGAAAAGCAATAACCTATTGCAGTTAAGAGCTAGAACTGCTCATTTGTCTCCTGAACTTTCAATGAAAGATAGACAAATATTTCTTTAAGAAACTGTAACAAATGTAACATTTTGCAATTTTTTAACTATGAGTTAAAACAGCCTTCCTTACTATATCACTCTGGCTTTTATAACCCTTCTGGGCTTTGCTCCAAATAGCTCATGGTCTATCTTTTCCTCCTGTCTCTTTCATTACCTCTCCTCCACTTTCGTAAGTGTGCACTTCGGTTTCTTTATATTTAGATTGTCTTCACCTCACCACGACCACAGAAAACAAATTAAAAAAAACAACAGCAACAACAACAACCCCCCCCCCCCCNACCACAACCCCCCCCCCCCGCCAATCCCCCATCCCCCCACACACCTTTCGAAATCTGCTTCTTTTCTAGTTTAAATGATGTAGGTATTCTCTCCAGGTCATCCCATACACTGAGACTAGGAAGTTTCCACTCACATCTAAATGACCCAAAGCTCAGTACAAGCGAAGGGTCAACCCAACATCTTCATCAAGGCAAAAAGGAAGGACAACTCTACATCAGTCTGGGGGAAAAGGCACTAGCTTGGCATCCATCTCCAGAGACTCCACCTTCTTGGCCACCCAGCTGGGAGGATCTCCTCCCTCTCCTGGGCAGAACACACTCCCCATCCCCATTGCCCTTGGCAGGGTCTCCCAGCTACTGGTAGCGGCACAAGGTGCCTTGGCTACTTCACCCACTCCATGGATTTCACGTGAGCTCCGAGCTGGCGCCACATGACTGTACAGGAGAGTGGCCTTCTCAACCGGCGAGAGCCAACACGAATCCTCAAAGTTTGATACCACCCTAGAATTAGATACAGCTCCCTGTTATGCAGCACACTGCAAAAAACCAGCTACCAGGCACTGTCAGGCATTCAGGTTTTATCACCACAGCTAGTTTTTCTATAGCATTTTCTATAGGTTATGGGGAAGGTGAAGATCTGAAATTGTGTTAGGAAGTTTTTTTTTTTTTTTTTTAAATACTCACATTCACGCACACACACATATACGAATGTTCTTTATTAAAGTGTTTTTTGGCTCAGACCCTGCTTCCACTGAAGCCAACAGCAACATTCCTATCAAAGACAAGTCGGGATCTGTAGTAACCTATTCAGGACATAAGTAAAAAGATCTCAGTTTCAACCTACTGCAATTGTCAGAAATTTTGCAATATAGCAGGTTTTGGATAAAGGTCTGCAGAGCAGACATGCAACCTTTCTTCCCTCTTCGCCCACATGGTTTTGTGAAAGTCAGAAGAAAGCAAGAAGTGGCAGCCTAAGAACTCGCTTCTCAGAATATCACAGCACACTGCTGCGGAAGGAGCGTGCGCTACCATGGAAGAGGCAAAGAGCTTACGAGATATATATGACAAGTAGGCAAGCAAATAAGCTGGTGTGCTCTTCAGTTTTACAAAAGTGATATTACTTATACATTTACAGATGTGAAGTGACAGCAGTTGGAGGAAGGAGGGAGGATAATCAGAATCAGGTGACAGATTGATTCCTGCCTCAACAGCACAGCTACCTGAAAGCAAAGAAAGCCAGGCACAAAGACCAGTCATTCAGAAAAGGAAGAAAAAGATACAAAAATTCCTACAATCCCAGGCTAGAAAGAGTCCTTTCAGCGGATCACTTACTGATGCTCTTTAATGAGCATTAAGTATAACCATACGGCTGGTAAAATTATTTCTGTGGTCCAGCTTAATGAATACAGTTTTCCTACTTCTAAGGAAAACATTCAGATCAAATAAATTGCCAGACTACTCATTATTGCCTGCAGTCACCCAAAAGACCCTAGAGACTTCTTCCTGGCTCCTCTTATCTATAATCACAGAGAAAGGCCAGGTAGTCAAACACCACTGGCTTTATGGATTTAGTTGCTTTTCTATTGCATAAAGCAAGGCCTTCAGGTAGACAGCAGACAGCTCCTACCATTTTTTACAAAAGTAATGGATATGTCTGTATCAACCCTATTGAGATTCATAATTGGGTACTGTAATAGGCAAGCAGCCACAGTATTTGCTTGTTTATTTTAACAAGAACTGCTGCAATCTTAGAAGAGTTTCTCTGGAATTTGAATGTTTTTTTGCAATATGCTTAACCTTTTGTCTTAAATCTGTGCAATCCTGAGACCCCCAAGCATTTACAAATACTAAGAAATAAAGAAGTGACTGTTAAAAGCATGTGTGGGGTAAAATACAGGTTTAGAACAAAAACAGGTTAATTGCAATTCTATGCATTTGTTAGCACTTTGTTGTAATTAACACTCAAACATCACTTTTTCTATACTGCTTCCATTTTAAGCCTCTGCCATATAAGGCATTATACAACACAAAATACTCCAACAGCAGGATATTAAACTTGACACTAGACTGCTGCTCCTCCAGGTACATTAAAGTAATCAAATGTGTGAAACATATTTCAATGCTTATAAAGAGTAATTCTGCAACTGTTGTCAATGCCAATCGGCAGCCAGTAGAGCACATCAAGGGAAGCAGCTGCTGTTAAAGTGGCTCATGACATGTGCCAGGTTAAATGCCAGCACCCAGGACACTTAGCCCTCCTAGAGGTATTAAGCAAGCAAGCCTTCATACAATGGAGAGCATTTCTTTTGCTTCTGTAATACTGCACAGATATTACTCTGAGCCAATTAATGTTTGCTTTGAAAGAAGGTGTGGAATTGGACAGCTGTAAGAAAGGGTCTCCAAAGCACTCTCCTTAGGCATGAGTACACTCCAGGGATTGCACTACACTGAACAACACCCCAGGCAATCTCCTAGAATGTGTGTACGTATATACACACCCTATGTACATTTATATATAAATTATTTCAAGTGCTGCAGCACACAGAATATAAACTGACATTGCAGTGCCTTAGGGTTTTATATCCAGGTCCAGTAATAAGTGACTAAGAGTCTTCACACTTTGGTACCATAAGGAACAGAAAAAGCCCAACCTGGAGCCAGGCTCCTAGTGCTACCCTACTTGCCTTGCAGTATCAAGCACTGCAGGACACAGTGCTTGGGCACTGACTGCCTTTGAATTGACAGGTAGATTACTAACCTGACTGCAATTAGCAAAGCAAATAAAGTCAACTCAGTGACGAGTTTATTTACACAGATATCTTGCTAGCTAGAGATGTTTTGGGATCTGTACCGTGCACTCTTCTCCACCCATCATTAAAAGCACACAAATGAGATCACATCTGTCATTCTAATGAAAAAATGGACGTCAGCAGCCACAAACTATGAGTAACTTCACTTCCTTATGTAATTTTGCCCTAATTATCAAGTTTTTATAAAAAAGTACTGACGTACCACATAAAACTTTTTGGATTCACCACTTAACGTGAGACAGCAGAACTCGCAGTCTGATTTTCAGGTTTAATCAATCTTGAGAAACACCCGTAAGAATGACTGGGAATCAGAATAATCAAAAGCTACAGTAGCCCAACATCTGACACGAGAGAGATTGGACCTGCATTGTAAACTGCATATTTCCCCCAAATAAGATGAAATATGTGAAAAAAGTTGCCTACGTGCGATAACTGAAAGTTGCGTGGTGGTTAATTCTACAGCTGCAGGAACAAGAGATATTCCACTCTGAATCTCCTTATTTAATAAGTTGATCTGATAATATACAATGCAGAACACCAATTCAGGAAAAGTGACCTTCACAGAGGGATGACTAACATCTTCAGAACGTCTCAAAATGACCTCCTGTTGTCACAGGAGGGTGACCCAAATCACACCTGGACATACTCAAGAATTATCCAAAACTAAACTAAGGTCCTGCTTGTTGTGGAATTCACCTTGGGTTGTGGACTCTGATACCTCTTATGCAAAAGAAATGGAAGTTGTCCCTTTTGTGGGCACAGCTATCAGAGTCTAACTGTTGAGGCTAGTCCTCTTCTCAAAAAACCCACAATTTACAGCAATTCAGCAACTTGACAGACCTTCATTATATTAGCTGTTTTTATGCCCAATGTTTTCAGAAAATGGTTTCCCAGTATCGCAGCTGGAATTTGGGCTCACCTCCATAGCATTCTCCCTGTGCCTTGAGGAATCAGAATAGCTTGATCCTCTAGTAGAGAAAGTATATTCACAAAATCCTATAATGCAGGAATGGATGCCAGGAACTCCTAGATTCTTAAAGAAGGTCATTTTTGTCTGGAAGGAAGCAGTCAAGAGCAGATTGCACAGGGAAGAAACTGCCTATTTCAAGACACTTGTGCATTTCTTTTGCATGTGACACTGACCACCAACAATTGGATTCTCTTCATTTAATGCTTGGCAAGCTGTATGGGATGAAGCTCATGCATCTCAGTACAAAGCATGAAAGAGGAGAATCTTAATCCGTCCCATTTTTTTTCCTACTCTTGCCTTCTCAGACCACAATAAAGTCACTGTCAGGAGAGGTAGCTCCACAGAGCCCAGCCTGGCAGCCCTGGCTACTCCTGCAGTAAACACACAGGACAGAGATGCTCCAGTGCAGTATTTCACAGATGAAGGCAGAAGCGAGTTGGAAAGACAGTTCCCCCCAGCTGTTAAGAACCTTCATCAGGACAGAACAAAGGTGCATAAGCCAGGCAGAGTGAAGCTGTTCTTTACCAGGAACCCAACGGTTTACATGCAGAAATTTTAGCTCCAGTCTTTGCACAATCTGCAATTTGCAGACATTCTGCTCCCCAGGTTCCTTACCTAGAGCAAATAGCATGAGGATCTACACATGGATTACAGCTCTCAAAGGTGGGACAGGGACAGGCAACATGCCAAGTAGGAAAAAACAAACCAGGGATAGGTTAACAGTAGAAATCTTAGACTGCAATGATTAAGAGAAATGAGAGTTTTAAAGTGAGGCAGGAAGAAAGGAGACTACACAATCAAGCTTGTCTAAATATCATCCTGGGTGTCAGTGAGCAGCTGATAGGATCTAAGATGGCCCTGGCATGGGTGAGGAATGTACATATCAAAGACGGTCAACAGCTCACACATCAAGGTTCTATCTCTCCAGCCTGAGGCAGAGACAGACAAGCAAGTGCTGCAACCCATCACTCTGGACAGTCCCTCCTCACACTCTGGTTCAGGACCAAGAGATCTGCCTCCTCAGGTCACCCATCACATTAGCTGTGCAAAGAACATTCTAGTACAGACAGGCTAGTCATTCTTTTCAGAAAATAAATGGAGATACACACCAGTAGAGACACACACAACAGGCTCCTGCCTCCCCAGTGACTGTGTCTCTGGGAAGCAGCTTGAACAACAGCTGCCTATGCCTCTGCTCAGCACTGCTTTCTGTGGGGCACACTACAGCTCCATCAGAAGCTACAGCTACCACAGAAGTTAACAGCCCAAGCAGCACCTCAGTACTTCAGATCTGCATCTTTTCTTGCTGTGCTTCCCTAGGCTTTCTCCCTCCACTCCAAGCTTGCTCTTCCAGAATCCAGCCTTCAGCCTTCAAGTAGACTAATATAGGAAAGGGAAGAGGGTCTAGTTGCCAGCCTGCATGGTTTCATTTATGGATTTTTACTATATATCCAGTACCTGTATCCAGTACCTGTAGTCTCAGGCTTCAAGCTGTTAGCGCAACCAATTAGAGCTGACAAAAGTGTTATTTCCTCTGCAAATTTTCATCAATAGAAAAACTCCCGTAAAATCCCTCCCCACAAACATCCCTCCCACTGAGGCCACAGGACTTGTCCACCTACCGTTCTGAAGTCCTCCTCAAACTTGTAAGCTCCACCTCCTGTGGCGCACAGCGTCGTATGCAAACTGGAGAAGTTCTTCTCACTACCCATCTGTATGAACCTGTGCATGGCACAGCTGGGAAAGCGGATGAAATGCAGGTTTCCTTTGCGTCCACACATAGTCAAATTTTTCAGTTCAAGATGGACATCACGAATGCCCGTTTTACCATAAGCTGTATTGGAGGTCAAGTATTTCCTAATGCTTTTCAAGTTTTCCACCTCCTCCTGTTCTTCTTCTGCAGTTATGTCCTTAGGTTCAAAGTAGACCAGTTTAACCAAGGTTCCTCCAATATCCATTCCAAACCATGGGAATGCTAAGGGAAGGGGAAACAAAGAAAGAAAAAGCCACTATAAATATACAGATTAGCTGTATCACAAATTTTTTCCTGAATGATGAAGCAGCTGGTGGAAGTTAAAATATCAGAATCTGCTCCTGAAAACTGTTAGGCACTTGCATATCCAATTCACGAGTATAAGATACCTCTCTAAAGCAGACTTTATAATCAAGCCTAAACTCGCCAAAAAAGCAAAGAACCTCAAAATATTCTCCTTCTCTGGAGAAGTATATCCTTACAAAATGAATTTTCTTTTTCCAGGAAACTATTTTAAGTCAACACCTCTTGAGAGAGCACATTGACTGCATTTCACCCAGTCTGACTCCTGTCACCAATTCTTAAAATAGATTAAGGGAGGGGAGGAGAGGGGAAAAAACAACAACAACAAAAAAAAATACAACCACCAATTAACCACTAACCTATCCAAAAATATTCAAGTTGCATTTCTACTGCATAATATCTGTAATTCCCTCTCTACTCCCTCTATCCTTGATCAGCTCTGCTCTTGATTGAAAAGTCTCTCCAAAAACAAGACACATTTAACACCAATTGGAACGTGTAGTATTGTAGTGTTCCAATGCTCCTTTTGAATGGTGGCAATAAGTACCTTTCCTATCAGCCACCAGAACCACAGAGAGCTGTAACACTTGCAGATATCAGCAGAAAGAGAATGAAATGCATGAGTTCAATGTTTAAAACCCACAGACAATCTCTTTCTCAAGGAGCACAGATGCCCCGTGCTGGGGCACACAGTGACCTGGCAGACAGTTAATGCTAGAAATGCCACTGTGTGCCACGGCCAGCCTAGGCATAGCAAGGCCCTCGCTCTGTCAGCCGCAAGGGAAGCTCAGTGCTGCAGGCAGGTCACTGAGACCCAGCCCACCTGCCCCGAGTACTCTGCTTAAATGCACACGGGCACAGACTTTAAATACTAGGCCAGATAACATCTTCATGGAAAGTGAGAAGTGAGAACACAATTTTACACAGGTATTGCAGAAAGAGGCAGCTAGTAGCATCTGTTAGAGAAATTTTAATCATAATTACTTGACTATATGGCTTATACAAAATCAGTTTCTTAAATAGCAGTCATGCAAACTTTTTCTTTCTAATTTATTTTCCCTGCGAATCCAAGATCTTTTCATTCTGTGGGCCAAATTGCCAGCTGCAGAAGGAAAAGAACTCTGGTCCTAGAACAGAGGCCACGTTCTTGCAGGGCAAATGAAGAGCGCAAGACCACTCCACAACCAGTAACACTTCAGTCAGACTCAACAGCTTAGTTACTTCACAGCTGCTGACCCCAGGTATCTTCCGGAATCGACCTGCAGTAAAGGAGACAAATACTTCCACTCGTTGGCCATCCAGGACAAAGGAAACAAGTCTCAAAGACTCTGAGAAGTCCCATTCAACAGCAACAGTAACAGTAAAGAAAAAAAAACTACAATAATCATTTTAACAACATGTTGCAACTTCAGTTACCATCAGCCTATTCCGAAACAGAAGGTAAAACTGCAGCACTGTTAGTTCTTACCAATTCTTGACAGCAGCTTTGGATACCCCAACCCAGGCGGTACCTACAGACTTGAACTTTCTGCAGAGTGCTGTCTGCAGCGCTAACGGGGACGAGCATGCGGGATGCCAGGAGGTCTGAGGAGCTCCTGCCTCCCTGGCTATAGAAAGACACCCCTCTCAGAAACCACTGAGTTGACTAGGGCCATCCCTGCTGACAGACAAGTATGAGGAAACCTATTTGCATGCATACTGCCTCCGTGGGCCCCGTTAAGAAGGATGAAAGAAAGGATGACCTATTATGAAAAATAAAGACACCGCACGTGTTGCAGAAATGTCTTTACAGTATAAAAAAGGGCAATTCTCCTTGGCTTAAAACGTCTGATGAGATTTACAAGTTGATTTCTTCTTTTGCAAAGAGGGTTAGTAAAGTCAGTGTTGGCTCAATCAAATCTATTAGTGTGGGGCAAATGACACTACCCTGCTATATTGCTGCACTACAGTAAGTCATTAAACAAAAACTGATAACACTAAGTCTAGTTCTAGGCTTCATAGAACTCATGTGGGAAGCCTCAAGATGAATCATTGACTTTTAAGAGCCTGACATAAATCAACAGCAAAGACTCCACTTATCTTCTTAGGAAAATTAATTCTCTTTATGTTAACAGACTGCACCAACAACTTACAGGCTTATTATCTCAAGATAAAAATCTCCATTACTCCAAAACTTCGCTGCAGCCACATGCAACTATGCAAATAGGAGGGATCCGCAGCATTGCATAATTCCGTAATCTGATGCACAGCAGCAGCTGGGCTATCTGGGGGAAAGGTTCGCTCCGAGAGATTCCACAGGGCACTTTACCTAGTTTCGCCACGGGCTTTGAACAGCACAAACCCATAAAGTTCTCCACACAAGGCAGGTTGCATTCAGAAATGAACACCCCCTCCTCTTTTTTTTTTGGAATGCTATGCTTAGCACTAAGCACGGGAGAAAAATTCATCAAAGCATTACCTGTTCCCCATGGACAAGAATTCCTTTCCATTCTTACTTCCTTGGAGCACCTGGATCATTAACACCTCCCCCTATTTAAAGGGATAACAAACAGCTCTGTTGCACATTTAAGCAACTCTACATAAATCAGTTGAATTTTTAATCCTTTACTCTTACATACAGGTTGTGCCTGAATCTTGCTGGTTAAGTCTTTATGCTCTCTACTAGGATCCCAAACTTACCTGCAAGCTGATTACAGCAGTTCCTTCTGTCGCCAAAGCTGTTTCAGCTTTCACACCTCTCCTCACTCACTGCTGCAGACTACAGTGAGAAGGGTACTAACATCTTCACCATCCTGGCTCATGAGCCAAATCCACCCAATCTCCTCTTGTTAGCAAGAGGCTCCATTCTCTTTTTCTCTACTTTTCTGAAACTATTTCTCCACAAACACATATAATCAGAGCAATATATGCTATCTCAATACTTTATAACTTCATTTGTGGTATTGATACTCTTAAATATCTTCAGCATAAACAACTCGCATAACATCTTAGGTTCAATTTTTTCCTTCAAACACACATGACAAAACCCTATGATGTAGTTCACACTTTTCGTAATGTTTTGTCATTTCCAAATGGACTCATTTTCTAGTAATTTTTTTAACAACTGAGTCCTTGATTAAGTCTACTAACATTCAACAGGTAGTTATCTAGGTATTTTTCAGAGATCTATTTTTCTTTAAAATCTCTTCAAGACACTGCACAAACAGAACAATAACAGCTTTTCATCAGTAAGAACATTTTTCGTGTGTGCATGTGTCTATACATACAGTCAAGGTCATGATGCAGATTAATACTAATTTCTTTTGATTACAATATTTACCAACTTATTTACCAACTTTTAAGTCCTCATGGGCTTCAGTACTTATACGCACACTACATTTGGGGACTCTTCCTCCACGCTTTTAAGCAGCACTAGAAACAACCTGCACATGATTTCAGAGACATGAGAATTTACAAGCAAGTGTGCCTTTCAGAAAAACAGCCATCCAATAACTAGTGCACAATCTGGCTCTCCATCAGTTGGCTGCATAACCAGCTTTTTACATGCAGATACTTACGCTTGATCTTTTGATGAGCTAATAACTTCCTGTTTCAACTAGGACTGGAAGAAGGGAGAAGAATCAAAAATAAGAACAAAGAAACAAAATAAAAATCACCCAAGATGGGATAGCCTTCTCACAGCTTCTGTAAGCTGCTTTCTATTAAAAAAAAAAAATCTCATAATAATTTATATTGATTTTACAGGTTTATTTTGATCAATTCAAACATATGTTTTAAAAGAGAAACATTTGTTTCCACTTCGGCAAAAGTAGCATGTATAGCTTAAAAAAATGCTTAGGAAGTTTCTTCAAGCCTTACAAAGCTAAGGATAAACAAATCATGCATACATATTAGATAAAGCTTTCTAGATATTTTAAGAACACTGAGGCAGGGAGGGCTTACTGAATGCCTACCTCCTCACTTGGAGAGAGGAAAAAAAAAAAAAAACAAACCTCACAGAACCAAAAGTACAAAGTATAGAGCTGTTTGTTAAACAAAAGCAATCACCGCACAAACCATAGCTTTCTACCCGAAACTGATTTCTGAGGTGTAACAGTAAATCCTCACAACAAACAATCTCCCCATCCCAAACTGGTAGAGTTAGAGGGAGCAGCAATTAGCGACCAGGAGCAGGAATTGCATTCCTGGACATGAGGGCACCCAGCCTGGCGCGAGCGGGATGCGCGCGAGCCTTGCCGGCTGCCGGCCACACACTGCTCCCGTGGCGGGGACAGATCACCCAGGGGGGACAGACGCTGCACGCGGCCACACGCACTGCTCTTCTCACAGACAGTACTACACCTTAGGCCATCCTCACTCCGGCCTGTATTAAAATCAACTGGAGACTTGCTATGAGCAGCACGTCACCACAGGTAATTCCTAAGATTACAAAATTGCGGAATAGTCTAATGTCTTGGAAACAATTCCAGTAACCAGTAATGTCATATTTATTCACTGCATCATATAGTATGAAGACCATAACCACTTTCACTCCTGTTCTCTTCATTAATGGTATTATATGATCATGGTATTGCATAACAACAACATTACGGGTGAAAAATCCCAGGTTTCCCAGTTAGATACCCAGGCTAAGCAGTACTAGCTACTCATGTTGCATTTAAATACAGATGCAGCAACTTAAACAGGGGCCAAAAACATTCCTTACTATAGCTATACCTTGGAAATGCTTAAAAACAGCTGCCCTGATTAACACATATCAATCTTTTAACAGTCATGCTGCCTCAAAATACACATTCTTGGACCTCTAATAATTACTGACTAATTTAGGGTGACAAATAAGGTGCTGACTCAACCTGAGACCTAAAAGCTTGATCTTCATTTAAAAAACGGCAATTCAATTCAAAATTCTGTGTGGCATCAGCGCAGAAAAAGAGTCACGCTGAAATGTTTGCCCCTGCTTGGCTACGATACTGGTGCACAAGGATCCATGAAGGGAAAACAGAAGATGTAAGTACCAGGACTTCAAAGAACACATTTGAACTGAACACGATGATACTTTCTCAGGCTATTTCTACAGCATTGACAGTATTTGAATATTTTGTTCTTTTCTGGAGTGCCTTACAGCATGAGGCATCATAACAAATACCTTTCTCCATTTGCTGGACTATGCTGTGGCACAGAAAGCTAATGTAAAACCTGGTCTCACTAAGTGTCTGCATTAATGATTTGAACCAGAAACAGGCGTAAGCAAAACATCCCTGACAACTCATCCTGCTTTTCAAGGTATGGAGGAATAAGGGATAAGTCAAAGGGAAGACAAGTTAGTCCTCAGGCACCACAAATTCACCAGCAAATAACATTGGTTTCAAATGGAGACTTCCCTTACAGAAGCCTACATCATTCTCACCTCAAAACAGTAAAAATAATGAAGAAAACGTCATACATGAGGATTTAAAAGAGCAATTGCTCCAGAGAAGTTTCATTAGCTGGACTATTGGGAAATGCCAATTACCTTATTAACTTTTTCACCACACAAGCAAACCCCACAGTCAATATTCAAGTCTTATAGGTTATGTGGCAATAGCACTTCATTTTGCAATGTATCCCTAAGCAGAGAACAAACATCTGCAAAGGCCAGGATTGAATACAAAAACTAGACCAACAGGACTGCATAGTATTCACAAGAGGTGGAAGCAGTAGACAGCTGCATAGTACCTGCAAAATCCGAGCAGAATATATCAAAGTTAAGCTAGTGACAACGCACTCTGTCATACAGTACTAAATTGGAAATTTTCTTTTATACAAAATAAGCCATACAAATTATGCAAGTACAAGATCAGCAAGAACTAATGTCTTATACTCTCAACTGCTGTTTTCATTACAGCCTTGTCCAAAAAAATAAATAACATACACACACACACCTGAACACACTGTTGTCATGTATTTGGGCAATACAGGCACTGCTGCTTACACTCTTGACTTTCACAGGCTTCTCCCTACCCAGAAGATAAAAACCTTCTTTCTCTTATTCAAGTGATTACTCAAATACCAAGACTTATTCTTCTTCCCAAAAAAACAGTTCTTAATGCTATGAGGAAATTTAATATGCAAGTGCTGACTCCTCTTAGTTACACCAAAACAAGTACAACGCTACTCCAGAATCTTGTTTTCCTTCAGGGTGAAAACAACGCTGCAATTCTTGTTCAAGCAAAAGCCTGAAGCTGAATTAAAAAAAAAAAAAAAAAAAAAAAAAGTATGAAACCAGCCTGCAACACAGAATGGTTTAGTTACCAGTGGCCTGAAAGGAGGAAGAAAAATAAATTAAAAAAAAAAAAAGGAAAATTAAATAACCACAGGTACTGTAAGCACTAAATGATTACTCAAGACAGAAAACTTTCTAAGGCAATAAGGGAAAGGGGCTTCACAGCTCATAAGAAACATTTTGAAAGCCTGTAGGAGCACTGGCTAACAGGCAGCTCAGAATTAAACTACCACTTAGGGACTGCTTCTGATCAGCGCTACGCTCTTACCTGAAAGTTTTCTGAACTTGGATATTCATTCTGAGGAAAAGAAAAACACAGAGTAGCTGAACACACACTATTTCCTACCGGGAGAAACACTCTTAGATGCTGGCAGGGGGTAACTGTGACCCTGGCTGTTCTGAAAGTGCTGAACTCTTAGCAGGGGAGCAAGTGCTCACTGCCTCCTGTGAAAGGTTGCGGGAGGCTACCTGCTCCACTCGCAGGTGTTACTCCAAGATTACTCACTGGCTCTAAACTTGTGTATAACAGCCTCACTATAGCCAAGTAAATAAATCGTATTATTGCCAACAAATTAACACAATTAAGCATGCTGCAAATATAAAAGCTGAAGACTCATAGCCTTAAAACAACACCTGGCGGGCAGCCGCTGCACTAACGCTTCCCACACTGGCTAACCAAACGGTGCAAGCGGGCTCCTCAGAGCCATATCACACGCTCTGACCCCAATTCACCACTTCGGCTACATATCTGCAGAGCTGCTTTTCTTTGGCGAAACAGGTTAAGTCTAAGCCTATTTCCTCATGGCCTGGCCAGGTTCGGGGGAGCAGCGGCAGGCGTGCGGGGCCCTTCGGGGCCGGGGCGCGCGGCTCGGCCGCTACTCACAGCGCTGCTTGGCCTCGATGAGCTTCATCGCGTGGGGCCGGGGCTGGCGGCGGCGCGGGCAGGGCTGGCGGCAGCAGCAGCAGCAGCGGCGGCTCCTGCCGCGTTCGCGCGGGGCCG
>VWPW01013442.1:64031-269998 GCA_013389825.1 Crypturellus undulatus
CTCCCGCCGGCGGCGCGGAGGCCGCGGCGCCCGGAGCGCCGTGACCTTGAGCGCGCGCGGCGGGGCTGAAGCCGGCTCCGCGCGGGAAGGTCACTCCTGCGCGCCGCCGGCCCGTCACTGCGCGCGTGGGGCTTCCTAGCGCGCAGAGCCGCCACACAGCCCGTCCCGCTTAGACCTGTGCCCCGCACAGCACCCAGGCAGGGCCCTCCGCGGGGAAAAGGCTACTAGAGGGCTACCCTTCTACCCTGGCTACGGGGCTACCGTAAGATGCCGGGCAAAAGGGGTAGCTCTTTTTTTTTTTTTTTTTTTTTTCCTGAAATCAGTGTATTACATTTTTAAAAACTGGAAAACTGGCAGGCCACAGAAAAAACAGAAAAACATTAACATGCACAATGCTGGGACAGTCCAAAGTTTGAGATTAAAAAGCAAGTGCAATTTTCATCCTAAAACGAGTAACCAGTATTCTGAAGAAGGTTCAAACACTCCTAATTTTGTCCATATGCAGCCCTGTTCTGCCCACCCCAGCACTGGTCCCTGCAGGGCGAGGGAGGGCCGGGACCTGCATGTTCATCGCTCTGCATATTCGTCCAGAATGGAAAGCAAAACCGGCTTAAAGGATTGTGTCCAGGTCTATGCACTAACCTTCCAGGATAATGTGACATAATTGAAGTAGTAGAGAGAAGAGCAACAGAAAAATCAGAGTGCTCTGAAGTGCTCACCAATCTTAATTTTCCCAATTAAATATTTCTTTAATGTTTTTCTGTAGGTTACTGCACAATGATGTCCTAGACAGAAGAAGTAGGTCAGGAAAATATTGTTAGGTATGATTCAAATTGCCTACATGTTTAGGGAAAGTCTAGGCCAGTGTTACACAACAACAACAAAGTTACCTGCAAATGATGTTGTAGAATAGCGAAACTGAGAAATGCTGGAGATGTACAAATCAACCCTTAATACTGTGTTTTCCTAAAAGACAAGTTATATGCACAGGGACAGATCCACTTCTGAATGGGCAAGTTTCCCTGATCTCAGCAATCTGTCAGGTATTGACAAAAACAAACAAACAAACAAAAAAAACCCACAACAACAACACCCAGTTCTCTGGGTGTTTTCTATTGCAGTGGTGCTCTTTACCAAAACAATTCTGGACGCTTATAGAGACAGATATCATATGAATGGGTTTATGCACTTCGAAATGCCACTTTTTTGTCTGCTCTTAGTTCACACTAGTATAATTTTGAATGAACTTTTGGTAAGTTTTTATGTGCCTTTTTCAGTTTTGATTTCAGAACTTTTCAGCTCATCTACCATACAGACTAAGACAATGAGAGTAAAATCAGGGGATATCTAATGTCTATGTGATCACCTGTAAGGATTTTAAGTGAAGGAATCTTGTCCTCAGGCATGTTGAGAACTGCTTATTTTGGGCACAAGCAAACTACATTGAGATTCATTTCCCATTCAGTGGAAAAAAAAAAAAAAAAAGATGTGAGACTTCTGTATTAATAATATTAAAACTGGGAGCAGATGAACTGCTCATGCTCTTCTGCATCAGCTCTGAGCCCTAAATAGATCTCTCACATGAAGCTCTCATGTAAGTATAGCTATAATTAATAGAAAACAGTAACTCCGATTTACTTTGAAAATCTGGAACTTGTGAGAAGACACAATCCAGAAGTATGATAGATGTGATAAGTTATCACCTCAAAAGAGGACAAAAAAAAATACATTGAGGAAACACATCATCCTGCTGTTCTTCCAGTGGAGGAGCTGGCTCAAGGCCTGCTGTCTGCAGGGGCTGATTGGAAGCTAGTTGTTTAATTTTAAATCATTTATTACATATTTCCTTTCGCTGTAAACCAGCAATGTGGTGGAACAGGACTGCACTCACACACTGAACAGCCTAGGATACAAATGGATTCAGAATAGTGAAGAAACCTTCCATGAGTCACTGTGTACTACATATTTGCATGGCAGACATTTCATGCATTATTCTACACCTGCCTGCAGCTCAGACACTTGGCTTTCTATCACTTTTTATTATTATTATTATCATTATTTATAAGTACACAATGCCAGGCTGTAATAGTCTCACTCCATGAGTCAGTTTCATCAAAATAATGAGTAGGCTGTGGTTAAGATGCTCTCCTACAGGATTAAAAGCACCATGCTCTAGCCCTTACATAGAAGTTCCTTCACTGAACTTGAAGATAAGCCCAGGTATAATTTTGTCAGGCAACCTGGCCCAAAATGCTTAAGAATCTACTTCCCACCTCCCCGTCCCAATTCTCTGGGGTTTTTGCATCTCTAGTATAAGGCAAAGCTAAAAATAAGCACCAAACAGGTGCAGTCCACATGTAAAACCATTATCCAAGAATCAAAAATAAGCTACAGAGCATCTGTGCAGTGATTGTATCTCAAAGCCAGATAGCTACAAAGCTTCAGCCATATTTTGGAGAAAAGTGGTAATGAGGAGCATGCACATCCTCAGAAATTATACCAACTGCATTATGCAAAGCAAAGAGCATAACAAACAGATTTCCATTACAGATGCTTGCAGATTTATGTTCTGCGGATTTCTGCTCCCTGCCATTCCTGGTTATATTTCCATTCCGATGACTTCTGTTCTTATCCTTTTTCTCCATATTACAGGAAAATATTACTAGCTCTCATTCATTTTTCCCCCTCAGAAAATAAAGCAAGTATAGTACTGCTTAATAAAATCACATAAAAATACTAAGAACATTCATTGGAAAAATACTTTTCATTTGTCTTAGCCATATTCATGTATCACATGCATCAAAAGGAAAGTGTCAAGTCTGAGTCCTGTATTTCTCCCTTATTTATTTTTTTTGTGCACACAGGGCCTTCTGTAGACACACATGTTTAAAACAGGTTTTAATGAAGTTTTTTTCCCCCCTATTTGAAATTGCGGGGAAAAACCAACAGCCAAGCATAACTACATAATGACAAATAATAGATGGGTAAATCGACTGGGCCACAGCAGCTCACAAACTAAGTAGCATCTGAACTGGGAAGGGCAATGCCATCTTTCATAAGGGGACCTGAGCACTCTCCGATGGATCAGAAAGGAGAAATTTATTGAGGAAGTAAGGGCATTAATTCAGTTCTGTGTCTAGATCTTTGCTGAATTGAGGCCATGAAGGACTATATTGATATCATCAGGTTCTGCCCTCCCTACCCACCTCTTGGTGAGGGCTCCTTTCAGTCATGCAGCCAGACTTTCCACTGGCCCAAGCGGTTTCCAAAGTTATTTGCAGACCAATCTGAGATGAGGCTAGTGTTTGCCTTTGCCCTCTTTCATCCTAGCTGAAAATAAAAAGACACGTAGCAGGCACAGAGCAGCAAGAATCTTTGTCTTCTCAAGCCTTCTCTTCCAACACAACAGTTTGTGTGTGCACAGCTAAACAACTGTTACTTAGTTCAAGGGTGTGTTGATTCTCCCCAGCTTTAACTGATCCCTGACAAGCTCTTGGTGCTTCTCTCTTACGGACAACAAAGTCTCAGTGCATTAGTTTGGATATTTCTAATATAACTCCCCAAACCAGTAACATTTTTTTTTAAAAACTAGTCTTTGGTTACTCCCGAGGAGTACAAGATAGCAAATATAAGGTAGACACTGGAGATAACTCACCCTTCCCATGCCATAGTTCCTACTCTGCCGTTCATAATAAGCAAAACTCAGGTAGTGGATCTAAACTCTCAATGTGCAAAAGCTAAAAATCTTTTTTTTATATATATATATATGTATATATGTACACACTCTCCTTTGCCCTCATCAGCAAATCCACTCCACCTCTGGTATTTTAGTGCTTGGCTCAATATACTGCTGCTTATCTTTAATTACCAAAGTTAAATACATAAAGGTAATTGGCAAACATCTGAGCTCACATCCCACTGATTGAGAAACACTGTCCATCATCATAAAAAGTGATTGCAACAAGCAGCAGAGCATTTGATAGAGAAAACAAAAGTCTTTGCTCTCTGACTGCTCCCTCATAGCCAATTACACTTGTCTAGGTCCAGGCACACTGGTTGGGCCTGGCTGAACAACTTGACCTCTTTTTCAGCTCAGCATTTTTATATGGTGCTTCAAAAACCTATCAGTAGGGAAACAACAGTTTCAAAACAAGCAGTTTTAAAGACGACAACAGAGTTAGAAACCCCACTGACCGTGGTTCAACACTGCCAGAGCTGTGCAAGAGGAGGAGGAGGAGGAACAGGTTCTCCCGCCAACATGCAGATGCACTGAGATTTTCTCCTACAGCATTCCAAGAACTGAAATACTGTCACAAAATTTCAATGCATATTAAGGTCTAAGGATTTAGTAAAAATAGAGGACCAGACTTTGCTATGCCTGTATGTAGCAGAGAAATAAAAGGCATTGTAGTTTGCCTAGGTATCTATCACACTTCCAGTCTGGACAGCATTGAACTACTCTCCTAACCCAGCAGGGAACATGCAGTACCCATTAAGGAGCAGAAAGGATGTAGAGACTCATTTTTCCCCTTCCAAACTAGTCCACAAATGGGGATCAGTGCAACAGCAAAACAAACTGCCCCTTCGGCACTTCTCAAACACCCCCAATATCAGCAGGGAGGTATATTTCTGATAGTAGTATTTCAGCACAGTCCAAATAGCACAACTGACTCCAGACTTTAATATTTGAACCATATGAGTTTGCTCCGATAAATGAACCAAAGGTTTGTTTAGGTTTTTGATGCTGAAAAGAAACACACAAACAAAAAACCTCCTACACATTTAATCTGTCCTTATGAGATTAAGTTAAAATTACAGAAAATAAAACTCCATAAATGCTAGGCTTCAAAAATATCATTTTAAAGTCCATGTTTGCAAAAAACTATAGTCCTGTGTATGAAGGGGCTGTGCTGTGAACAACAAGTTTGTTCCAGAAGGTTGCAGCTATCTAATAAGCAAAGAAACAAAGAAAACAAAAAACATTATGCTAATGTCAGGTTGGTTTGATAGTTACATTCTCTGATATTACTGGGATTGGTGACCTTTCAGAGTAAATATAATATATAATCTGTTCTGTGCAATGAGTTTTGTTTTGCTCAAGAGGCCAGTGAAGAGATTTCAGGCTTTCACAAGGTCAATATGGCTTCACAAGGCTTCACAGGCTTTCACAAGTCACAGATGAACTATGTATTCAAGAAAAAAGAAAAACAGAATTATAATCATAGATACTTGTCTCCTCATTGGACACACTGTGAAAAAAAATACTAAAAATAAACTTCCAGGCCCTCTCTTTCATAGGAAACAACTTGCATTCCATTGCAGGAACCTTGTGTCACCAAAATGCTTACACACACACACCACCTCTTGGTCTAACAGGAATTTAAGACTCAAAGCAACCATTTGGGTCATCAAAACAAGTTCTTTGCAATCAATATCCAATACGAAAAGTTCTACGGAACATCTACGCTAAGTACAATATGCTACAAAAACATCCTGCCCACATACGACTGAGCTTGCTGAAACCAAATCAAGTGTCTTTCCACACTCTCGCATAAGATTCTAATGCTACGCATTAATTCCTCTTAGCCTAAGAAGGATAAGTTGGACTTCTCCACTGAGCTCTACCAACCAAAACTGTTATATTTATCCTCAATTTTGTCATGGGCATCAGATAAAGAAATTGCAGAATTAGTTTTAGTGTCAACCATTTAGCAAAAGGGAAAATAAAACAAAAGCATCATGTACCTCCTCTACACCAGGAAAAAATGACGCTTTTCTGTTTAAAAAAAACTCTGTATAGCAATTGGAAAACAAACCAGTTTAGGGCTAACACATTTGTGGCTAACACACCTGTCTCAAATATTTCTTGTCTAACTGCTCGAAGAGTAGCCGGTACTGATTGATTTATTTTTTCTTCATTTATAAAGCATTCTCAAATACCAAAGACTCAAAGGATACATATATCCCTTATCGCCATTCCACTTCCTCTTGGAAGAAAAGAAAATAAGGGAATGCACACAAGCCAGAAAGGGAAGTATAGGTGAAGATATGAGGAAATAACAACTGCAGTTGTTACGAGGCATCAAAGGTCAAGGATTGCAACCGATAAAAAGATACCAGCAAACACAGCAAGTGAAACACTTCCCAAGTTATTCTTTAAACTACCCCAAAGACTGGGTCTGTAATTCTTTGTGAATAGCTTCTTCCCCAAGGGACTCAATAGTGAGATTTGTTCTCAACTTGAACAATGCCTGAAGAACACAAAAATCTTTCTTTTTCACCTCTTTAAACATGAAATCGCCCTAACTATATGATCTAGTCTACATTCACAGGCATGTGAGAATTCTGATAGGCTGACCTAAAATCCTACACTAAGAGAAATTGTCTCTTTTAGGACCTCCTTATTTTGCTATTTTTGAGGTCTTAAATCTTCTCAGCACATGTAAACTAATGTATACACAATCCAGTGTGATTTTAGAACTTAATTCCCACATTTTGAGGCAAATGCAATCAGCACTTGATTGAAGTATCATAACTGCTTTTATAGGATCAGTAAGGACTTCCTAATCAATGTAAAATACTTAATAAAACTTTTCTGAGATCTCTCCTTTGCAGAGAAAAAGCAGACTGGAATCTTAGTTTCAGTGAATTAGAGAGTCTATAGTAAAAATAAACAAACAAAACCCTCAGCTTTACCAACCATACATCTGATTATGAGCAGATTGATTTTAGTCACAGCACAGACTGACATATGGAAAAAAGAAGACAACATAGTTCTGAATATAAATACTTTGCATTTATGTAGCATTCTGTACCCACAGATCTTCAGACATTTCACAAACTGTGAAACAGAAGCAACAATTTCATAAATAAAACCAAATAATTAGAGAACTGAGATCTGCTACTGCCCCTCACCTCCAAACTAAAATCAGTATTAAATCAGTTTGACTCAAAAAGGAAATAAAATCCCCCCTAAAAAACAGGAAAATGTAGTTATCTTATTCCAGGAACACTCAGATTTTTAAGCTGTTTACCTAGGCAGGATCAGTACAGAAATAAGCAGCTAAAAGAATCCTGTTTGACAACATCATTCAAGTATATTAGTTTTCTTAAAAAAAATATTTTTCCCCCCTCAGCAAATCATAGAATCAAACAACAGTTTCAGTTCTCCTAGAGCTGTATTCTCAGCATATTGGCTATTAATCTAGCAATGCTTTGGATTGTTTGATTAGCAGTCAAACTTACATTTCATCAGACAGAACATGCTGTCTTCCATTTGATATGGCAGGGCCTTGGAAAGACTCCTCCTTCATGCTGCATGTTGCAAACAGGGCCCATTTATGTTTTTAAAAAAATCTTGCTTGCTATTTCAAACTGATTCATCAGCATTAGTATCCTCTGTTTAAGCTCTCTAAGCCCATTAGAAACATACATTTTAACTTCACCAATGATTAGCTGTCCTGTTGGTAAGTTCAGTGAAGAGCTACCTATTTATTTCTACATGTACAGCCACAAAGGTTATGTCATTTGGTTGCTACCAGCGTGATCAGCGTTCTAGGTGCTTAGGTTACTGACCTCAAAACACACTGTTTAAAGTCCGTTTGACATAATTTCTGGTATTCTTTACGTCAGTCGTTGTTTGATCTAGTCTCCAGTACATTTAGAGTTGAACAAAACCAAGAAAATAGAAACTCAGAGCAGTTTTCTTAGACATTCTCTCAGCACAGGAATACTTTCAGCTAAAGCAGCAAACAGCCTGTTTTAGAATAAGGATGTATGGCTATGAGCAATGAATTTGAGTAACTTCTACCAGTGTAAGAATTGTATTTGAGAAACATGAACACTTCTGTAAAACTTGCCAAACTTTCCTCTTAATTGTCTCAACTGAAAATAACAGTGCTGTGATGAAACTGTTCCATATTTTCATGGTGTGACGAATGTCTAACCTGCAGGCAACACCTGACTTCTTTAGGGAAGAGTGTATGTATAGGCAAACGAGACTGAGTTCCTTGCAACTGGTCACACTGAACTCTGATATGAGTTAACTGTGTAGAGGAAGAAAAGGGACAAAGGGAGTTGAGGGAAAAGGGGAAGGTGAGCAACAGACTTGCCTAATATGAGGCCAACGTTCCCAAGTTCGTGCTTTGTTTTCAGTTTCCATCATATACAGGCACCAGCATTAGCTCTAGTTTCATCAGATCAAACCTGCACCGTGATACGTGATATCACCTTGAAAAGTGCCTCATTAAAAAAAAAAAAAAAAAAAGTCACAGCCAACAGCCTTTGCAATTGTTCTAATTCTTTTTAAAAACTATGTTATGTTTCCACAGTTGTGGTAGCTTTAGTCCAGTGTTTTGTGGGGGCAAAAGAATAAAGCCAACTCCTCCTCAACTCCTCTCTCTGCTTTGATGAAGCAAAATAGCACTCCCCAGAAATGTTCTGAAAAGTAGCTACAGGAGAAGGAAGGGAGCAAAGGGAATCTGGTCTCAACAACCAGACACGCTTTTCAGAGAGTATAAAAGGTAACACCACATGGCAGTGATGACCTGCTCACACCCTCATGCACACCATGGCAGATAGAGCACAACACTAGCAGTGATGCCATCATTTTGTTATCACTAGATAGTTCAGATTCATAATTTAGAGGCTAAATTAAAAGAAACAGGGATTTTTTAAGGTAACTCATAATAAGAAAACTCATCAAAACTGAGAAATAATTTGAAAGCTCTACGAGCAGAACCTTGCTGATGTTCCAAATGGCTATAGTCTACCAAGAATGTGTACAGCCAGTAATAGCCAATATATTTAGTTTCACAGAAGTTCACAGTGTAGAAAACTTTATTATTGCAAATTACCAAATAGTGGGCTGAAGAAAGAAAAATTTGAAGTTATTTGTTCAGACATACAGCTTATCGTTAGGAAATATAGGACTCAATTCCACTGTCTTTCAGATCCTCCAGAATAAGTTATACCAAAATAACTATATAAAGCACAAATCTCAAGGCATTTATATTCTTATTGATAAATACTGGCTGCCTCCATAAAAGGAGGAATTTTACCAAGGTACTACAGATACATTGCAAGCAAAGACAGGATCTTCCTGTCTTCCCCATGTCAGTGTTCTCAATAACATCCAACAGATGACCCATCAAGAATTCTGGGGTGAAACATTTGTGAGCAAGAATGTTATTGTGACAAGATTTTGATAAATCACTGCTTATAATTCCTCCAAGCAAAGAAATACATACCACATTAGATTTCCTTTTTCCAAATTTGCTGCTGAGATTCCTCATGGATATGTTCCAAGCTGCTTTAGATTCCTTGTAGCTATCTATACCATCCACCTAAAAACAAAAACAAAACATCAGATAAACAAACCTGGCATGTGTAGAACACCTCGAACACCACTGTGGCATAATTTGTAGGGAATAGCTATATTGTTAAACCTGAAATCAAGCCTTGTGTTTATTTGTATCAGCAACAACCTTCTGACTAGAACAATAATAATACCATAGAATCTATTTCTGATTCCCTTGTTTGGGTAATTAATTCCCTAAGACCATGAGTCACCCAGTCAGAAGTGAGTCATTTTCCAATTTTTTACTGTTAGAAGTTATCTTTATTTTACACAGTGGCATGCAACCAGAAGGATCTTATGGCACTTTCTAAATCTGTATACATCAAGTGTAAATATACAGGAACGAGGGTCTATTTTTCAGTGTTCCTATATGAAAGCTGGTAACATTGCAGTACATGCCAGCACTATAGAAGCAGGTCTCACTGGAAAGCTCACTTGGTCTCACAACCAACTGAAGTAGCAAATGGAAAGTAGATGCACAAAAAAGGAATAACTTAACAGAATTTATTTTTTTACACCTTTGTTTTCACAAAACGAGGTTTACATTCCGAGTACAGAAGATCAGGTCAGCCAGTGTTTGTTAATACCATCTTTTGCAGGGGAAACCTTTCAGTTTCTTCAGATAGCAGTTGTGATCAAACTCTTAGTGCACAAGTCTGGCCTGTTTCAAAACTCTGGTTATCTTTGGCTGGAGCATGTTGTGACAACACGGGGCAGGACAGTATCAAAGAAAGAACTGCATGTTGAACCACATTTAGAAATATCACTCCTTTAACTGCGCAAGTGAGGATAGGTCCAAGGACAACTCTATTAGGCTGCATTCCTGACAGCTATCTATGTATTTGACTCCTTGCTTAAGGACTGCAAAGATGTGATTTCACAAGCAATTTAGCCTATCTAAGAGCACCTACCAGCAGAGAAACAGCTCTGCCCTTCTGCCACCATCACAGCTTCTGCTGACCCTAGTACGTGTTTGGCCACCTTGCTGGCCTGACTGAAAATAATTGTATTAAAATGGGTTTAAACACTGAGAGGCAACTTAGATTATTATCAGTGTGCATCCTCTCTTAGACCTGCTTGTCCACTTTTAGGAAAGGAGATTATGCCTGCAATGCCTGCAAAGAGCAGTGTAGCCTGACGACACGGCACAAAGACAGGCTTCTCAAGAAGATTCTATTCTTTGCAGAGATGTTTGCTGCATATTAAGAAACTCTACCTTCTGTTTTTCCTACAGTATATCCACTGTTCAGCCCAAAATACTAATAAAATACAAGCTTAAAAATGGAGGAACTCAAAACAAAACAGGAAATGCCCTGAGCAATTTGCTGTTTTCAAAGAGCCAGCATTATCAAGTGCTTTAAAGGTAAGTCAGTGCTTAAGAAATTTGTTTTCTAAATATGCATTCCTTGCTCTTTTATCATGCTCATGTCATCATGTCATCCATCCAGTACCAGACATCTAATTTTATACTTAAACTAAGAGGCTAGAGAAGAAAGAAAATTTCTTCCAGAGGGCAACTCAGGTTGTGGTTATGTTGTTCAGCTGTACCACATTGTGTAACTGCACTTCTAGGAGAAGAACTTAACTTAGGCCTGGAACAATTCTGAGCACTTCTCTCTGCAGGCTCTACAGCAAGGCTAAATCAAACATCAAAGGTCAGTGGCGCAACAGTCCCACCTCACCTGCTTCTTCACGTGAGTCCAAGTTGAAGCTCAGCATCCCCAAAGCCATAATGACATTCTGAGGAACAGTATGTAAGGACAGAGAACAGAAATCATTTCTGAGGTCAACAGATATATAACTGCCAAGAATAAAATAAATAAATAATAAAAAATAAAAAAAAGGTTATGTCTCAGGTCTCAGAGCCAGAAAGATGAACTGTGCTAAAATACTGCTCAACTCCCCTTCTCCTCATTTAGCTTGAGAGCATGTGGGATCAATGCATTTGGATCTATTCATAATTCACTAGTAAACACACTACAGGGAACGTGCTTGTAACCCCTGTAACATATCCTGCTGCTTGCACTTAACCCTATTTGGCCCATATTATATGAGAAGTTAAGCTTCTTGCTCCTGAATCTTGTGTTTTTGAGATACAGCAGTGTACAGTCTTGTGGCTTCTGTACAGGACATCAAAAAAAAAAAAAAAAAAAAAAAAGACTTACAAAGAATCAGTAATATATGGAGAGAAACAGAGTTTTACTAATAAGGTTTGGAATTCATCCCCAGTCCTTAACCTGGAGGTTCTAAGCTAAGACACAGCCTGTACAGGAAATAATGAATGTTGTGTATGGCAAAAAAAAATGGCAACCGGCCTACCCTCACACTCTGAGTTAAAATGCTATGCAAATATCAGCAGAACTTAGGCCCAGATTTCCATATGACAAAAAAAAGTGTGTGTGTTGGGGGGCATTTCAGGGCACCAAACAGAAGTCAGATGCACTATTCAAATATCCTTCATGAAATATAAACAGTATGTATAAAATCCCCTTGATATTCTGAAGTATTCAGTGTTCTCAAACTATGTCTGTCCTTCCACATCAACAATACTATCCTACAGTTTTTCAGCAAGAAAGGAAGCAATTACACTGTCCACTGACAATAAAGGATTAACTATAAAATGTTAGAATGATTACATATATTGGATTTTCTAAAATGTCCATACTAAGGTACTATTATACCCACTCCATTTTTTAATGACTGTACAACATAAGGACTTGAAGTCATTCTAAGACTAAGACCCTGGCAAGATCTTGGCTGTATAAAATCAGGAGCAAAGTTTAAACACCTCTCAGCACAGGATTGCATCCATTATTCCAGCTGCAGAGCAGTTTCTAATGGTATGTCTTGGGTCATCAGCTTAACATTCATTAGGAAACAAGAATATAACATCCCTATTTAATAAACACTTGGTCCTTGTGAGTTCTGTATCTAGGTCTCCAGTGATGTGACCATCACTGGCTCAAAAATGCAAATTCTACATGTTTCAACACAACCATAACCTAAAGTGATGCAGGTACCTCACAACTGCACCCCAAAATTATATTTATCAAATTTTTGTATGAAAGAGTCATCTATACAGACTTGTTCTTAAACATAGTCAGACAGCACATAATATAAGAGTAGTAATCTTTCCTTGTATAAATAGTGTTACAAAATACTCTGGACTTCACATTTTTAAAAATAATTGTTTTACTGTTAACAACACATATACTGTCATAAACACCTGATAACTACTTGCATCATTCACGGCATGGCAATTGATCAGATCAGATGAAGCAGCTGACATTTCTAGGACAACACTTGGGCCACTTTGTGTGAAAACAGTTCTTACCATTTTCTCCCATGGAGATGTTGACTAATTTGCTTGTGTTGTTGGCCTGATCAGAAGTCTGGTGTCCAGATGCTTCAGTTCCTTTCATCAATAAAGCAGCAAAATACTTAGCTATCAGTAGTGGTCCTATAATATTGATTGCCATAGTTATGGAAAAGTCCTAGAAAAAGAATTAAAAAAAAAAAAAGATTATTTTTGTCCTCCAATTAGCAAACCTTTAGTTCCATCTTGTAGTTATATATATACACCTATGCATATACGCATACACACACCTATAGAAAATATATTTATATACTGGGATATCATCATTACCTTTTTCAAATATTTCTTAATATTATTCATCTTGGCTCATTACAATTTACTCAGACTGGCAGTTCAAATAGTAGACTATAGAAACAATTAAGAAAAACAGATTATTATCATTAATGATGTGGTGATGCTAAAAAGCCCTTTGAGGTTAAGACTCTCATTATCTTAGGAAGACTAGTGTACAAATGCATTGGAAAGCCCTAATGAGCCTGCCTTGAAAAGCCTTTCATCTATAATGACAAGAGATTTAAAAAGGGGGAGAGGAAGGAAGATACAGCACACTAATATAGAAAAATTAAATTGCATTACCAATTCAATACCAAGTAAATTATTTATTTACTTTAGTCACTAGAACCAATACAGAATAGTAGTAATAAGTGGCATTTTGTTATGTGTCCTTAAAAGAGAGTTATTCTAATTAAAAGCACCCAAGGCACAAAATTATACTTTTAGGTATATGCCAAGCCTTTTGATAACTCAGAGAGGTAGAGATTTCAAAACACTACATTTGACCTTCTGAACAATGATTATTATTATAATACAAAAAAACGTAAATGAGTTTGAAACTTTTCATCTTAAACGCAAGGTTGAAAGACTAAACTCCATCTCCGTACTTTCATTATGAAGTAACAAATAGGGACAAAATGAATAATCAGAGGGTGGAAGAAGGAGTAGGAAGAAAAACAACAGCTTTTTCATCTCAATTACACCCTTTCCAAAGATTAACTTAGTTCTCAGTTATGCAAACTGAGCAAAGCACACCTTTATAAATCTACTTCAAAATCACTTCTCTTACATAATAAAGCATTCCTGCTCGAGGAATGTTTGTGCCCCTGCTGGAGCAAGGGGGTTGGACAAGATAATCTCTAGAGGTCCCTTCCAACCTTAACCATTTTATGATTCTGTGAATCATACTATGTTTGTCATACACAAATTTTGAAGCAAAGCCATAAATGCCTAAAAACAACAAGCCGAGCACATTTTCATCACACAAACGCAGACACCGTTTCAGACGGCCAGACTCCGCCTATGAGAAGCGCACACGCTGTGCGGTATGAGAATAAGTGGTCTCCATCCAGGGAGCACCCACAGGGACCCCGGGAGCACGAGCAGCTCCCGCCAGCACAACCTGGCTGGACTCCCCTTCCCCAGGAGCGGTGCCACCACCTCAGCAGCTCCCTCTGCCGCCTCCTCCTCGCTTCACAGCTCTCCTGTCCATGCAAGGAGGTAAGGCTAATTTCAGCATTTGAACTGAGGGCCCTCGGGCTTCACAGTTCAAGGGAAAGCCCAAAAGTGTGTATGCTAGAGCTCAGAAGTTGCTCTAAAGAACCCAAGCTGGTTTTGCTGAGTTTGTGCTTTTAAAACTACTCTTGAGGTTTCCCGAGTTGCAAAATGCTGAAATGAAATCTGATAGGAATCTCCAAGCCTCCTCTGTGGCAAGGAGCAGGAGCCTCTCTGCTGAACGGCACCAGAGCTGCAGGAGAGAGACTCCAGCTTCAGCGGAGATGGGAAAAATGGTTTTGCGCGCGCCCAAGGGAACACAGAGAAAGCACGGCAGACCTGTAATGGGGGTGGCAAATTTAAGTAATTAGTTAATTCTCTTAGAAAGGGGAGTTAAGCACAAAGAAGGAGAAGCTGAAGCCAGTCCTGATTTGGTCACTGCTCGGATACGGAGAAGGATGCTGGGCCAAGGCCAAACGGTGTTGACTGTGTCATTAATTGACAGCAATTTAAAAGCAAGCCGAGATAGGCTGTCTCATAGGGCATCTTCCCATAACTCAGATGAGTGTTTAGTGGGGCTTCCCATAACTCAGATGACTGTTTCTGAGGATAGTGGGGAGAGTTCTAACAAGTCATTTCTTTAAAAACAAACAAACAAAAAAAAAACCTTTTTTTTTTTCCTTTAGGGAATGGCAATTTTGCTGTAAAAGTTATGGAGAATTCTAAAAAGAAACATTTGAATTCCAGTGAGTAAGAAGGTCCTTTAGTAGTTTGGGTAGCAATTTTTTTTTGTAACTAGTTGCCATAGGCAGACCCCTTAAGTACTGCTGGAAAGGCACAAAGATTATTTGCATAGATGGAATTTCACAATCTCCAAAGCAGCCTGGGTTGGTTGTGCTGATCTAATGTTTTCTTTATACATTTTACTGCTTTACAACTTTTTTAGGTTGGAGATACTAAGTTAAGTTACACAGGGTGTGCCATATTATAAAAACAGTGCCAGGTGCTTAAAATTCAAATAAAGCCAAAGTGCTGCTTGTATCATAAGCTTTATTTTTGGCCTTAGCAAAGATTAATTTTCTGCATGAAATAGCTCCCAATCTCTTTTGCAATGTAACTTGCAAAACATTCTGAAGAGATCTTCAGCTTTCCTCCGCGCAGCTTTCGAGGCTGCACATAGGAGAAATTTTTCCTTCTCTATGGTCTACGAGGGATTTTTGCTTCTCATTCACAAACAATTTCAAATTCCAAGTTGCATCACTTTGCGATTTTAAAACAGACCAACTCTTCCAATACGGCCTGGACCCAAACTGAAATCATCATCTTCTACAGCTATGACACTGCCTCCAATAGTAGCGGCAAAGGGTTTTCACCCTAACTAGAACCTCACCTGAGCCGCTGACGGGTACCTGGGCAGAGTCACAGTTTCTGTAGAACTGCTTGCACGAGGGGCATTCGGTTCTGCAAATGTGTCCCTCCGCACCTGCCGGGGACTGCGGCACCGCGTTGGATTAAAGCCAAAGGTTCCTCCCTTTGCTGTTTAAGAAATTCAATCCCTGTCCCGCCACGCTCGCACAGAGCCGGAGTTTCTCCCCCGCAAGGTTTCAGCACTACTACGGGCTCCGGCAGCCGCCGCTGGGCCCGGTGAAGACCCGCCATCTCCCGCGGCCTCTCCTCGCCACCCTGGACGCCGCCTGCACCGCCTCCTTACCCCGCTCCGCGCCGCCTCCTCACCGCGCTCCGCACCGTCTCCGCCGCGCATGGCCAAACTGCCCCACCGACAGCCGCCTGAGGCGGCAGCGGGCCCGAGTAGCGACTGCCCCAAGTAGCGGAACCCGCCGCCCGGACT
The DNA here is from genome assembly GCA_013389825.1 of Crypturellus undulatus. Taxonomy (NCBI): domain Eukaryota; kingdom Metazoa; phylum Chordata; class Aves; order Tinamiformes; family Tinamidae; genus Crypturellus; species Crypturellus undulatus. The sequence goes on from VWPW01013442.1 coordinate 80,103, forward strand.
ACGTTTCCCATGGTGCCTTGTACCGCACCGCCCCCCTCTTCCCAGCGTGCCGCGTGGCGCCGCGCGCTGCCATTGGGCGGATTTGAAAAGAGCCCGCGGTGGTGGCCGTTGTTCGACGGTGGCGGCGGCGCGGACAGGTGAGGGCGGCGATGGCGGCGCCCCTGCTGTTCTGTGTGGGCTCTGGGGCCTTGGTGGTGGGGTGGTGCTGATGGGACCGCCTTGGTCGGAACTACGGTGGGGCGTTCGCCCTCCCTAGCCGGGTTGGGCGGCGGGAGCAGCGGTCTCGGCCCCTCTGCTTGCGGCCCTCAGGGATGGGAGGAGGGAGCGGAGCCTCGAAAGACTCGCATCCCCTGGGAGCTGCCCAGCTTTTTGCCCGCCAGCGGCCCCGCGAGGCCTGCGTGGTGCTGCGGGGCTCTGCGTGTGCAGGGTTCCTCTCGGACCTCCTGCTTTCTCTCAGGCTCGTTCCCCTTTAACCAGCGTTTGTAGCACTCTGGCAAAGAGTAAGTGAAATATCTAAGGTGACCAGAGCCCTCTGGTGGAGAGAGAGGGAGACACGGCGTCTTTAGGCTATGCATGCTGTGTGTGTGCACCAGGGCTTTCAGTTTAGGATGTGAGTGCTGTGTGTACCCTGGCTTTCAGCTGGGGCTTCGAGTAGAAACGGATGTTTTCCTTTCATTCCTAAAGAAAGGTGTGGAATGAAAGCATAATCTTGGCAAATCTCAGTTGAAAAGAAGCAAACAATCAGTTTTATGGTTCCTGATAAGGCCTGACTAAATGTTTAGCAGTGTATTTATTACTATATTTTTTAGTTTTAACTTGCAGCTGATAAATAAGGCCTCTAGATTGTGACAGCACTGATATTTCTTTTTGGTTATAGTTTATCCTCAGGTCAATATTTAATCAAGCTGTGGTAATATTTCAGACCAAGCTTCTCCCTGTTTTTATTCTTGTCACGCAACTGATTGAAGAGCTGTGGGTTGGAAGCAACAAAGTAATAATTTATTTCCAACTCGCAACTTTTCTCTGTGTCTAGGCTTCATAACTGTGGGAAGCTATGCAGTAGACAGCCCAAGGTAGCAGGTATTGTGGAGATTAGCTATAAGCAGTTTCTGATATCCTAAACTTAATCTAAACTTATCCTAAATGTAATCTGTAATAAAACTTCTGAAGTCTCAGCTATAAGAAGAAGAAAAAATAAGAGCATAAATCTCTGTCATGATATACTCTTCTTTTTGCATAAGAATCATCAATGGTTGTAAGGAGGATGACCCTGCTTTTAAGAGTGTAGAAAATTCCTATGGATCTAACCAGATCTGCCTCAGGGCAAGAACTGCTTTGTCTTCTTGGTGGTAGATTTACTAGTGGGTTAGTTTTATGTCTGTGGTCATGCCAACTCTGGAAAAATTTTAATGCTGTTAAATGCCCTGGCTTGCTGTGTCTAGTGTACCCATGGGTACAGTTGATCTGCCTGAGAAAAAGGGAGAGGAGAGGACTAAGTGTTTATAGAGTTAACCTAACTTTTCATAGGTTTAACGTTAAAATTTCACCTATTGTTTTTATTAACATTGAATTAATTTAAGTTTACTTTGCCATAGCAAATGTGCAGTGCCCAAGATCTGAGGTGCACAAAAGTCCATAGTTTATGGAGTAAAAAAAAAATGAATTATTGATCAAATGATTGGAGTAATAACATGTTTTCTGACCCTTTTGAATGTTCCCTTGATAGCTCAAAATGTTAGATTTTGGAATGTCTCCAAATTCTGCCTTGCATAAAGCTTGGTTGGTTCATCCATATAATACCAACTGTATGTTTAGTCCTGCAAAGCAAGCTGTGAATTCTGGATTACTCTTGCAGTGGGCAAATATAAATGCTAGGGTGATGAAGAGATTTTGCAGCAACATAACTCTCTATTTTTTTATTTTTATTAAAAAAAAATCTCTAAAGTTTCTATCTCTGCCATCATGGTTTTACTAATGTAGTAGTAATATATGCCAAGATTCTTCCCTAGTAAACTATTCCTTTTTCTTGAAAGAAAGATTTCCATTCCTGTTTCATTTTCATGCAAACCTCTAATTCCTCAATATGAGAGACTTTCTATACAAATTATGAGCAGGATTAAAAAATGTCTTTTGTTAAAGGAATTGCAGCTATTGCTTAGTCTCAAATTGACTTATCTAAAAGCTATGTGTTATGCAGAAAGAGCCAAAAAAAAAAAAGTTTCATTGTCCTGCAGGATGGAATCAGGTTGGGATAAAGAGAAAAATTTCAGACCGTCCTATATTGCTAGTGTTGAGCTGCCTCAAAGAACAGGACCAGTAAATGTGGAAGACATTAAAGCAGATCTGTCTGATGAATTTTCTTTAGTTTCTTCAAGCTCAGACATAAGCCAGGTAAGAAAGTTTGTATTTGCTTTGCCTGATGCCCAAGTGAAAGATATATTTAATTTGCTTCTATTCTTAAGGGAATAAATGGGAATAGGTGACGTTGTTACCATTGATGCGCATAAGGTATCAACGCAGTTTCTTCTGTATGTGCTTAATGCCATTTCAAAGGAACTCAACTACTGAATGTCTTTATGGATCTCATTCTTGGTTTATAACTGGCCTGAATATATTGTGTGTCCACAGCAAGATTGTTTTTAAAATGCTAGGTTATTGCAGTAGTTTTCTGCCCAAGCCCAAACACTTCAACTGATAGTGAATTACTTTAGATTTACTTGATGTGGGAAGCAAAAGCAGTTGCAAGCCTTGCTCCATACTTGGACCTGATGTAATTAACAGTCTTAACATGCTAATTGTTGACCATAGAATCTAGTCACATTGCTAGTCACTTATTTATTTATTTTTATTATTATTATTTTTTTTTTAGAGAAGCAGTTTGGAGTCTAAGGGACACATTCAAGTTTGCCTTCGTGTTAGGCCATTCACCTCACTAGAAAAAGAAAATGAATCTCAGGTGTGACATTTCTTTAAATCTAAATATACCTCAAAAGCTTTTTTGTTGTCGTTGTTTACTGCATTAGCTGAGCTCTTCATGGCTTTTTATGCTTGTATTTTGTGCTATCATTTAATAGGATTGTGTTTCACTTGAAGACTCAACCAGCATCGTACTGAAACCCCCCAAAAACTCTTTGAATCGGCTTAGTGAAAAGACTGCTGGACAGCTGATACAGAAGTTCACTTTTTCAAGAGTAAATAAGTTGTCTTAAGCTTTTAATTCCTAAATGAGTTGTTGAATTATTGTTGATTAATACCAAGCAAACTAAAAACCTAAAACTGTTGATATATTCTAAGACTGTAAATGTATAGAATTTCTGACTTCTTAAAAGTCTAATGATGACTAAAACAAAATGAAGATGTTAATCAATCTCTTGGTAATGCTCAGGTATTTGGACCTGAAACAACTCAAGAAGAGTTCTTTGAAGGGACTATGAAGCAACCAGTGCAAGATTTCTTAGAAGGATATAATCGTCTTGTTTTTACGTATGGTGTTACAAATGCTGGGAAAACCTACACGTTCCAAGGTATGAGTAACAGTGGTGGCGTTTCCCTCTTCTCCCTAACCCATGAATGGCATGTGTATTTGTTAAAATTTCTGGTATCCAGAGTGTACAAAGTTTTGCTTCAGGTGGTAACCGACCTGCCTGCAAGTCCTCAGCTCTGCCTTAAGATTGGAATCTTTGTTTTTTCTTCATTTTCATGTTCACCTTGTTCATGAGAGTGCTTTATATTGCTGTTGCTGTATCTGTTGCTTACAGGTACAGAAGATGATGTTGGTATTCTGCCAAGGACTATGGATATGTTGTTCAAAAATATTCAAGGAAAACTATACACAGCAATGGATCTCAAACCCCATCGGTGTAGAGATTATATAAAGCTGACTAAAGACCAAGTGAGAGAAGAAACTGCTATTAAGAATTCAATACTTCGTCTAACCAAAGAGGTAAGAGGATTGCTTCATTCTCTTGCCGTGAGTGTAGTCTTCTACTGATAGCTCAGTGTTCCATTCTTCATTCCGCAGTGCGAAGAGGCTCTCTGCTTTTGAGAGTGGATGCTTCAATTTGCTGTTGGATGCTTATTCAAATGAACAGTAGCAAAATGAGCAGGGGAACTTCTCCTTAAACTGACTGCCTTCTAGGAATTTAAAAAGATGCTCATGCTTTTGAGGCTATTCTCTCTCATTTTCCTCAGTTGGGTATAATACCATTAAAGAGGAAGCTAAAAATATAAGTCTCCTTGAAAAGACAAGTAAGCCAGTGAGTCTCTAAACGGTTGAATCAAAATGTGTTTTTAAATTTCAGATTGGTCACACTGATCATTGCTGAGCAGTCTTAAAGTATACTTAAGCTCTATGTGTTGTCTGGAATTCTCAAGGTGTTTAAGTCTAATTACAATTACGGGGGACCTGTGTCTTGTATGAGCATACTTTTTGGTGTTTTTAATTTGGAAGTGGATGGAACACTATGAAACTGAGTGGATAATAAAACTGAAATGCAAAAGGAATTCTGGTCCTTTACTTTACATCCCTAAAAAGGCTGAGATTTCCCAATGGCCTGCTAGGTTTTATTGGCTTATTCTGCTTCTGTGTATTGTAATATGTCTGCTTTTTCTTGTCCTATCCATGATTTGAATGTGGACTTCTGCAGTGTGGAAAGCAGGTGGCAGTAAAACACCTAGAAAAATACCTGCAAATCTCTGAGAAGAAAGAAAAACAATTATCTTTGCTTTTTAATTTGTAATCCATTCATTTTAGCTAAGAACATTTAAATCTCTGAGGTGCTGCTCAGCAGAACCTTTTGATTACCTTACTCCATAAATATAAGGCTGTGTTTTATTTCTCTAGATGCACTTTTAACTTTTTTTAGTGTGATGAAACTCCAGTTAACTTAGAGGCCCATTTGGTACATCATTCAACAAGTGTTAATATGGATTTGTCACTCTGATTTACAAAAAATATCATCGCTAAATCAGAGACTTGCCATGGAGACTTTATCTTCATGTGGATAGAATGTTCTGGCTCCTCTCAGAATATGTAAACTCACTTTCCCTGGTAAAAATCTGATTTAGTGTCAGAAGACACTTTGATTTACTTTATAGCAATCGCTTGAGTTTGGGAAGTGAACATATGCATTCATTTAGACAGTTAAGACATGCTTGTACAAGCAAAGCAGAACTTGGGATGGCCAGTTCTCTCCTGCACCTTTGTAGGAGTCACTGTTGCTTGATATTTTTCTTCCTCTTTTTAATTTTTTTATAAAGATAGCAACTGAATACATACGTGAATCTCCATCTCCATATAGTTAGGTTTTTTTTTTTTTTTTTTTTTTTTTTTTTTTTTTTTTTGAACTTGACAGAAGGTGACTTTTCCTCTTCAAAGCTTAGTCTTTATGATTTCAACTATGGAGCACTTTTATAGTCTACGTTATGAGGAAACTAGTTGCTTAACTAAACAGCATATGGCAAGTGTTCGAGCTTTACTGCTGTTTAAGGGTTGAACTTGTACGCCATGAGATCTGGAAGTCTTGAAATAGCAAAATAATAACAATTCTGGAAGACTCTAGGAAGTTTAATGTGCAAATTGTAACTGGCCTATTGCAAATCGTATGACTTCTGTGTGGGCTCCTGCCCTTCTGTTCTCTATAATCTAGTTTTCATTTGGATCAATCAACTGAAATCATGTTCCCTGGGATAGGACATGATGCAAGGGAAGTGTTGGGGATGACCATGAGGTAGGTGCAGCCCTTTTAGCGGGAATGTGTGGATGCACTGAAGTAGACACAGTGTGTAGCCAGGACCTTTCCTTTGGCATATGTTCTAAGCTGTATAACTACACTGTAGAACAACAGTTGTTAAAGTGGTGGATTATTGTTACTGTTGTCATGCATCTGAAAGTCTTCTCTTTTGTAGGTAGACCATCAATATAGCACTCAAAGCAAAGCACCAGTTGATTTTAAAGGTATGTTTAATATAAAAGAATCATCTCAAACTGATAACAAATGATATAGAAAAACTGGTGAGGAAAGGTTGGATAGGCCACTTGGACTGTGGTCTTAATGCTCCCCTGAGAGGTTTGAGCGCTTTATTTACATATAGAAGATTAAATCTCTTAAATAGTAAACTTTTCATCAATACTTATTTCACTAAATATGTTAATACAATTTTCTTTAGTCCCCTAATTAATGAAGCTCTGTTCAGTTGCATATGCAACTGAAATGTAAGTGCCATTGCCCTGCCCAGAGAGGTTGTGGAGTCTTCTCTGGAGATCTTCAAGACCTGCTTGGATGTGGTCCTGTGCTATGAGCTCTAGGTGGCCTTGCGTGTGCAGGGGGATTGGACTAGATGACCTCCAGAGGTTCTTTCCAACCTTAGGCATTCTATGATTCTATGACACAGTAGAATTTCTGTAGCAATGTAAGGTAAGCATATGATTTCTAGCTATTTGAGGAAGAAGGAAAAATTCCAGTGTATTTTGTTTGTAGAATCTTTTTTTAGATATTGCTGTAACATCAGTTTTTACTTATATCGCTTTTGGAAAAGAAATTCACTCTGCAAAGTCCATATAGGTTTGTAATGCTTTGTACTTTTTGGCAGGTTTGAAAGAACTTGTAAAAGAATCGGAGCAATCTAGTCCAAGTGGGGAGAATTGCATGAAATTTTCTGTCTGGGTTTCATTTTTTGAGATTTACAATGAAAGCTTTTATGACTTACTGATTCCAATATCAAATGACAAGAAGAGAAAAACACTGCGACTTGCACAAGATGTCAAGGGATGTTCTTACATAAAAGGTGATTAGAACATATTGCAAATAACCAAACTTGTCTGTGGAAACCTCTATTTTTCTTTAATGGTGTGTGTTTCTTTCCAGATCAGAAACTCTAAATTGCCTTTACTGTAGCACTGTAAACATTTGTACTGGATATAAAAGGTGACATACTGTCTAGATATAAGTATTTGTGTGTGTAAAAGTAATGTGCACATGTGTACATATTGTATCACATAATACAATTGTCCTTCCTTTCCCATGAGAGGTGAATATTGATTCTCTTTATTGTATAGTTTCTATGTCTTGAGTAGACTTCTCTGGCGTGTGTACACTCTCTCCTATTCCCTTCATCTTTGCTAACTATTTATAAGATAAACATGTTTCTTCTTCCCAAAGATCTGCAGTGGATTCAGGTTTCTGATTCTAAAGAAGCTTTTAGACTTCTAAAACTGGGCTTGAAACACCAGAGTATTGCAAGCACGAAACTAAATACTACTTCTAGCAGAAGGTGAGAAAAACATTGAGTAAATGGAGGTTTGGGGAAATGGAGAAGCTAAGATATGATTACCAAACTCTAAATATTTTGGATTTTTTTTCCTGAAAGCCTATAATAGTATGTGACCCAATGTTTTCAGTCAAAACTATTCAATCTTGCCATAGGATGAACATGCATAAAAGCTAACAGCACTTTAAAATATTTTTCTTCAAGTAAAATTGTTCGGCTTCTTTCTATTTAAATCTCAATTTCTATCACAATGTGAAAGCTTCGTAAAAAAAAAAAAAAAAAAAATTATTGAAATTGAATGAATAACTACTTGAATATGCTGGCAGATTCTGTGAAGGCTTGAATAGGTGTTCTAGGGACTAAAGACTTGAAAGCTATTAGTCTTATTTCATCTCTTCTCAGCCATCTTAAACTTTTCTTTTCAGTCACAGCATATTCACAATTAAAGTACTAAAGATTGAAGTTTTAGAAGCACCACGAGTGATGCGAGTCAATGAGTAAGTTCAGAGCTGAGTCTCCTTTGTTTCCTATATTGATATTGCTAGCTTCTCTACCATGGTGCAATAGTACTATGCTATATATATGTCACATGTCATGCACAAACTGTGGTTTCCCCACTTTGTGAACTTGTACAGTACTGGGTTCTCTACCATAAGCCACCACACTGTTCCAGATCTTTTTCTTTTTCATTCAGCATGAAATTGCCGTAGTCAACAATACTCAATTTCAGATCTTGTGCAAGTCCTCAGAAGGGAGATGATGCAATTTAGTTTTCTGCAAAAACTAATTGTACTGAAAACGGAGTAGTTAAGGAAAATGAACTTTTTCTTTAATCTGTCTTCAGACTGTCACTTTGTGATCTTGCGGGTTCAGAAAGATGTACTAAGACACGGAATGAAGGTGAAAGATTGAAAGAGAGTGGAAATATCAACACATCTCTTCTGACTCTGGGCAAGTGTATAAATGCACTCAAGAATAGTCAACAGTCAAAGTAAGTCCTCTAAGAATTGCTAACTGTGGTTTTAAACGTTGCATTTAACAGATTAAAAGACTACTGCTTAAAATAGACAGATTTAATACAATGAGTTGTGTTGGGAAAAGATGTTTAGATTTTCCAGACTCAGAAAGTCTTGGTGACCTATTGAAGTCGCTTTAAATGCGTCAGTCTTGCTTTCAGATAAATTTTTCAAATTCTAATGTGTCATAGATCTCAGTGATTAACTTCTCTCTTCTTGAGTTTTACTTATCAAAGAAATTTGGAATAAGCAAGACAACTAACTTGCTTTAGACATTCGACATCTGCCATCAACTGTTAAAGTCAATGACACAGCTCCCGATTTAGGAAATATGCTGGAGGCTAGAAAGATGTTTTGGGAAGAATTTCCATGTTTGGCTTGTATAAATATTGTTGCAGGGTACTTGCTGTTGATTGTTCTAGGAGATCAGATGGGTTACAGACCCCTATCACTCAGTATTAAAACACTACTTGTCTAAAGCTAAATAGGTCCCTTTGACTAATGTAGTAAAGAAAAGAGAAGGTAGGATATGACCTACCTAAGGTTAAATGTTGGATATACTCTTGACTTAAGTACTTGCATTGATTGTATTACTGTAGCCTGTCAGAAATGATAATTAATGGCTAAACAATCTAAACTGCTACACAAACTGCTATGCAGTCTCTCTACAAATGTCAGAAGGCAACTCTAAATCATTTAAAGACTATTGCTCCTGTGTGGTTATAAATATTTTTGAGTATTGACCAGAAGCTGTATAATTTCTGATCACCTGTTTTTTTGTTTTCCAAAGGTTGCAGCAACACATACCATTTCGGGAAAGTAAATTAACTCATTTCCTTCAAGGTTTCTTCAGTGGGAGAGGGAAGGTATACATGATAGTAAACATAAGCCAATGTGCTTCAGCATATGATGAAACAGTCAATGTGCTCAAGTTCTCTGCCATTGCGCAAAAAGTAAGTGTGCTATAGTTGTGGTGATTGTACCCTTACTTGCTTTTAAAGGGAAGGGGCCTTCCTTCTTAAGGACATGAATCTTCCTACTAACTTTCTTTTTAATCACTTATGTTGTAATTATTTTAGTGTGTGGATTTCTTGTTTGTTTTTGTCAGACTTGATTTCCTCGTAAAGCTATTCAGCTATACTAGGGGAGTACCTTTTTCAAATGACTGAAGCTTTTCTAGACAAAAAAAAACCCCTAATTTTGACTAACTTCATGAGACTTTTTAGAGGAGGTTTTCAGTTCCTTTTCTACTCCTAACATGTCCCTATTAGGGAAAGTAATGCTAGCTGTGTCTGTACGCTACTGCTATCCTGCTCATCTCAGGTACTGAAAAAACAAATTGAGTGGGGAGGAAAAAGGAGTGTGAAAGGACCTTTTTATCCTAAGGGGTTTTGGTGGGAAAGTAGAGATTACAGCATATGTAAGAGTACAGTGCAATATAACCCTAATGAAATTTGCTTCAACCTTGAATGGAAGTGGTAGAAAAATGTTTGTTTGAAAGCTGATGTGGTTATAAAGGCATTTGGGAGGTGGACTTGTTTAAACAGGTGAGAGTGAAACTAGAGTGAGAAGAATGCGAGGGCAGCATGATTGTGCAAGAAATTGATTTGTAGGGTGACATTCAGTTCTTTATAGCTAGGAGAAATATAAACTCCTTGTAGAAAAGGTGGCAGCCTTCCTGTGGGTTGTCCAGCCCATGAAGGTTGGTGCTTTAGGAATAAAAGAAAGGCTGGATGCACAAAAAAATTACTTCTCTGCATTCTAGCTGAAAACTGGTATAATGGTGACTCTAAACAGTGTATACAGGGAAGCACCATGCACAAGAGAGCTGTAGAGAAGTGCAGGTGTCTCTTGGAAGAGCTGGACAGGGATTAAGAAATACCATTTTCTTAAATGGCTGTTCTTTATTTCCTGAGCAGGTTTTAGTTCTGGACAGTTCTATTCTTCCCCAAGATCAGTCATTTGGCCAGAAATCAGCAAGAGATTTGTCACTTGGTGACACTAGAATACCAATAACAAGGAAAAGAGCTACAATACTTTGGGACAGAAGCTTGGAAGATCTGATTGAAGGTGATGATGAGATGGAAGAACAGCAGAGTATGTCAGGAGAAGAAACCCTACGGAAATACGAAGAAAATCAAGTTGTTATTGGAAAGGAAGAATACATGGTATGTGCCAGGTCTATCTTAAGGAAGAATGTAGCACTGAATTTTAAAGCAGCATATTCTCCCTGTTACCCTGCCTTTCTCCTACTCCTTCTAGTCACCCTCATTCTCTCCAAACCCAGAGCTGTGAACTGAATGTGGAATTGCTCATGGCTTATTGTGGGAAGCCTGTATCAAATGCCTGCAAATCCAGAGTGGAGGAATGAGAATTGCAGACTTGGTTTTCTCTGCTATTAGTAACTAGTGATTGCTACAGAGCAAGGAATATCTGTCTTTATATATATATATATATATATATATATTTAATAAAAACTCTGAAAATGCTTTCCAGGTGACAATTTGGTCTGTTTTGGACCAGTGCTTGCTTTTAAAAAGTCCATTTAAGGAAGGCAGAAAAGAGGAAATGGAGGGCTGGAGGTTTTCCTTTATCACTCAAAAAATGGGTTTTTTTTTTTTTTTTTTNATTTTCCTTTATCACTCAAAAAATGGGTATTTTTTTTTTTTTTTTTTTTTTAAAGGCACTAAATCATTTAGAGCTTAAGCTTTTGAAACCAAAAACTTCAATCAATTTTTGGAGGGTGACGGAAAGAAAAGAAAAAAACCCCACTCTAATAATAAACTTAATATTCTCTGTACTTGTCTGTTTGTGAAGACTTGTAAATTTTTGTGCCAGTACCAAACAACACATTTTGATCTGCTCATGAATGCTTCTGTTCATCAGCTAATGAAAGAAATGGAAGAGGAGTTCCCTCAAGATAAGAAGTATAGTGTTAATGTTTCTGGAACGGGGGAAATGGTCACTTCTGGGAAACTACTGCTTTAGGGGCAAACTTTAAAATACTAATCATAATTCCAGACGCTACTGAGTCTTATAGAAGACTTGAAGAACAAACTTATTGCTGAGAAGAAGGAAAAGCTAATGCTGGAGCTAAAAATCCGTGAAGAAGTGACACAAGAATTTACCCAATATTTTGGACAGAGGGAAGTGGATTTCAAGTAAGTTGACTTCCTTATTATAAATCCATACGGGTATTTTTCTATTTCTAATAACTTTTAAGTATCTCGAACATAATGAACTATGTTTTTCTGCTAGAATTGATAGCTCAATATATCAGTTTCTATTTGGACTATGAGTTCAGGAATAATCCTCAGTGTGTGTGTGTGGAAACACGTGTTCTTGCTGAGCTGAACTGTGCCAGGGCAAGACCTTTCAGTCTCAGTAGTCTCGGGGGGGGGTGTGTGTGTGTGTGTGTGTACTTGTCGCCTCCATTCTTGAGCATAAAATAATAAAGCAGGGCTGCTGCACTAGATTGGAAGTATTAGGCTACTGTGCCAAAATACAGAAAAACATTGGTTTTGCATATAGGAGGTCTTTTCTGCTAGTAACTTTTTAACATCTGAAAGCAGTTTGCTTTTAGCAGATTGTTCTTTCCTACTGCAGAGAGTGCCTTTCTCGTGAACGGGAGCGGCTTGAAGAGGATTCTGAGAGACGTTTGGAAATCTTTAAGGAACTTGTAAATGGTTATACTAAAGGCCTCGATGAGGAAAAATTACAGGATATCCCTTGCAATGAGCAAGCTGGGCCTCCGGTATTTTATTTTCGTTTTCTTCCCCAAACATCTTGCCTCTTACTAACCTCTGTTTGAAGGATTTTTTGGGGAGCTGCATATGCTATATTCATACTTTTGGACAAATAATACTTGTATTTCATTTAATAGGAGAAGTACCGAGCCTTATGCATGTGCTCTAAACCTGATGCACCTTCTCCTTCTCTTTCTCTCCCCCCAATATTTTTTGGATTGAAATGCAGTGACAAATCCTGTATATAAAGAAATTACAAGAAACTGCAAGTAACTGCTGTTATGGTACGATGTATTGACATAAGTGCTAAGCTATTTAGTATACAAAGGTGATATTACTTTTTTTTTTTTTCTTCATACATAAGACTGAGCTAAAGGGTTTCTAGGAGGTTCTGCTCCCTCTTCTCTCCTTATGGCTGTTGTAGCTACAACTAAAGCAATGAGAATTATATGTATGGTAGATCATTTAATAGCTACCTTATTTTTACAGCATTTAATGATAACTAATTTAGGTGCTGGAAAGATAGAAGTTGAAGTTGACTATCAAATAGTACATGAAATAAGACAGTTTTGAGACTGCAGTTAAAACTTTATATCGTTTAACTCAAAAGGTTTTCTAATTTTTCTCTAGAAATAATAGCTATTTTGTTGTCATTCGCTGTTTCTAAAAGGATATATATTATGTTTCAGAAAGGAGGGTGTAGCATTGTTCAAGACAGCTGCAGTGATCTTGAAGTCATTATTGATTCCCTGCAGAATGATGTCATTGGTATTAAAAAGCAAGCAGAAGCAGCACACAGGTACATTGCCTCCCTGGAGGATCCACAGGAGGCGACAGGTTGGTTTGAAAAGCAGCTAGGAAAGACTACTACTGAACTAACTAGGACCAAAGAAGAGCTAACGAACAAAACTGTTGAACTCGGGAAAACTCGAGAAGAGCTGACACAGAAAAGCAGAGGTGAGCTGGACATAAGTGTGCAGAAAGACAGGACAAAATGACCAAAGTGTCTATAGAATAGAAATAGTACTGGTGTCTTGTCCAATCAAACTGCCTGGGAACCTGTTTAAAAATCAGCTTCCGATTTTAGTACCAAATTACATATACAGCAATGGTAACAAGTTAACGAGTTCTATGTTATATTTGAAAGCGTTTCAAAGAATTCAAATTCTGAATGTTTTGCTAGTATTGCCAGCGTAAAACCTAGAGCACTGAGCTGTCAGGTAGCAAATTTTAGTGTTTCCTAAACAACTTTTGAAGTGCCTTGCAAGTAGAAACTAACACACAAACAAACGATTATTTCTAAAAGCAACTTAAGTTCTAGACGTTTTAGGGAAATGGGTTATTAGGAAAACTATACTCTGACTTATCGTTTGATGCAGCCTTCTGCTTCCATTCCAGAGTTAGAAATGCTAATGAAAAAAATGGAAGAGTCTGCAGTGCAACTTAAAGAAGCAACTGAGGCAAGTAGAGGGGGGTGTCTGTGTGAATTCCTGTTTTGTCTGTTGCTTCTGTCCCTGCCCCTGTGCTTTAAGTCCCTGCTTTAAGTCATATATGGTTCCAGTAGCCTCACATGATAGGAGGGTATGTTTTGTGCTTGTTCACGTCAAGCTTAATTAAACTGACCTTCCTTGTAACTGCATGGCATAGTCAAACTTAAAACACTACCTCAGAAGCCATTTGAATTGCTATTCTTTCTTTCCAAAGAAAATGAATACCCAGAATAAAAGGATTCAAGAGCTAATGGACATTGTGGAGCAAAAAGATGATGTTATCACAAGACTACAAGATTTGATAACCAATTTAGAAGCAACTGTAAAAGACTATGTAAGTCTTAAACATCTAAATTTTCTTTATACAAAAAGTTAATGTCTACAGTGGAGCTCTCTGTTCTGGAAAGTGGCACTTTCTGTAAGTAATGGATGGTTGCATGCAATGATAATGAGTGAGTTGAGACTGAAACCAGACTTCTAGTGAGAAGCGGGGAGGGGAGAAAGATGGGACTTTCAAAAGCAGGAATTTGGAGACTTTATTGGATAATATATTGGTATATTATTGGTATATTAATATTGGTGCCTTGAGTTTTACAGTTTTTCTAGCTCCTCTTCTGCCTTCCATACTGTGCTTTTTAGTACCTGAAAGTATGCCTACTCTTACTTTAACAGGTATAGGCAGGATTTGTATAGAGGTTGTTAGAACATATTATGCAGATTATTTTCTAAAAGCATTTGCATATTAAAGCTCTGTAAAAACTCTTAGGTACTCATCCTGTAAAACTTCCATGTAACTGCTCTTACTTTAACACAGGACAGCACGGTAACTACCATCAAAAGAAAACTGGTAGAGGAGAACTCTAAGGAAGTAACTAAAAGCTCCCAGCTCAAGGAATGTGAGGAAACTGTGTTGGAAGTAGGAAAAAAACGTTGCTTTGAAAATAAGCCTACTGTGGAAGAAGAGCCACCTACAAAGAAAGGTACAATTTCTACCACCACTGAACAGGAAATCTTCCAAAAAAACTTGATTCCTGTTCCAGAAAAGAAGCAAAAAGTTGTGAAGCGTAAACTTTATCGTATCAGGAGAAAATCTACTATGTTAAATTGTACACGTAAATAACTTGTGTAAATATTGTTTGCAGAAGGTCCATTCCTTTTTATTACCAAAAGTAAAATAAAAATCAGTTTTTAGATGCTGTTTCCTTTCTGCTGCTTTTCCTTATCTTGTACTTGCAGACTTACCTGTAGTTCTGAAGGAACTGCTTAACAGTAGTTTTTGTACTGTATTTGCTGCTCTTAGTCCTCTGGGAGAGTAGTATCACCTGCTCAAGTGCTTTAAAATAGTAGAAGGAAGCATCAAATGTGCCTGACTGAACACTTGGTCAGTCGTATAATATGTGTTGTAGAAACTGGTGTTTCATTATGGGCAGTGTACGCATCAACGCTGGCCAGATGGTGCTGAAAAAGAGAAAATGCGCTCAAATGCAATGAGTGAAAGTAAAATTTTTTAACTTAATGTATAGAATGCTCTTATGTAACTCTGTCATGTTTGCATTTCTGTCTTCCTGCTTTTCTTGCTTTACCTTCAAATTTTACAGTCTTGTTGGAAGGGGATAAATACAGAAGCTGGAGTCAAGGATCCTTTAGGATAATGGCTACTTTTTTAACTAGTAGGGTTTTTATGGGTGAAACTTAGCACTGTGGGCCTGGTCTGAGCAAGATGGTTATTTGCCATGTCTGCTGATCTTTAACTTTGATGTACGAACAGAGAGAGACTTCTGATTTCCATAGAACTAAGGAAAGGATATGTGAAAGGAGAATCAGAATTTCTTTCCCTTCATTCTTCTCTCACTACTGCAAAAAAATCAAATATAAAACCTTCTAGAACTTGCTTGGATGAGGATAGGAAAAGAAGCTTCAAATAAGCAGCAAGCCCTCTTTTAATAAAGGAAGAATATAATGTGTTAAAGGAGACTTGCCAAGATCTCTTTCATGGGATCACAGAAAACTGAGGCTAGAGATAGTGAATAACTGAATACAGAACTAATGTTCACTAGATCTTGCTGTATAAACGCACTCAGGTGGGTTTAAAATGTATAAAAGTATTTCCTGCAGTATGGGGTAAACTTCTGGTATCCCTTCTCGGAAAACAGAGAGAAAATAAGTGGTTTTAACACATTCAAACAATTATGAGACAAACCAACAACTAGCGGGTTCATAAATAGATACAGCAAGGGCTAGGACAGACCCTCCAAATATTATTCCTCCAACATTCCTACCCTTTTATTTCCCCTTTTACATGGGGATGGTCCTGTATAAACTGCCAGGGCTTGTCTCATCCAACAGTCAGACAGGATGCGTTGTAGGGAATGAGACCTCAACTTCTACAAACAGTATACAAATCAACACTGACCAAGATAGTGCTGGCAAAGTTAAAATGCAAGCCTTCTTACCTCTCTTTACTAAAAGGTAAAATACTGGAGCAGGGCTAACCAGGGCTGTGGCTAAAGAGGCATGTCTGTTCATATCATTTGAACAAGCCTCTGATGTAGACGTGCTTGGGATGAACATCTGTCTCTATACTAGGCATGTCTTTCATTTGCCTCTACTATCTTTAACTGGAGTGAGTATTGGATCCTAGCATAATCACTTACTACCCCTTGAATAAATGTTATAGGAACAAAAAAATGAAGCTGATGGTAGGTGCTTTGAACATAATAGATAGTGGTGAATTGGCTATAACCTTGTGCTGGAAGCCAATTTAAAAAGTCAGAAACATGATAGCTTTTCATTAAGTAAGAAATTAATGCTAAGCAGCATTTACCCTTTTTGAGATTCTTCTATTGGAAAGCACAAGTTATGCAGTGAAGTTAAATACCTGTTTCTCTTATCTGGGGCTATTGAAAGTATAAGGTGTCAGGGTTTGGAACTGAATTCTTAGATGTTCCAAAATAATCAAAACCAAAATTTTATATATGCTTTATATGGACATGGCACAATAGAAAACAAACAGCTATATTGCAGTATATTTTTCATAGAAGTTAGATCCTAATGATGCATAGGCAAAGACTATTCAGAGAATGTAAGTTATCTTGGTCTGAAGTTAATATTTTGGACCCTTCAGATTCTAGAACTTTCCTGCCATGTTCTAGGTTTGACTTTTGGGTTTATTTCTCAAGACTTCTGCATGAAAAACTTCTGGATTCAATGCCATGTGTCTTGCAGTAATGTTATCCTGCTTTGCTGCTTATTGTCAATTCAAAGCATCTAGATTGGTTCTAAATCCTCTTGCAAATGATCTTATTCTTCTCACTATGAGTACTCTGGCTTGGCTCTAATGCTATTTTGTTTTTAACCTTAGATCACTAAATTATAAGTTTTGCTAAAGAGAAAAGCTGAGGTGTCAGGCCTTAGGTCTAGTATGAGGAATCTGTAGCATTTGACCAGTCTTCTTGGTACTATGAGATTGAGGGTTCACAGAAAGCTGTCTCCTAGAATGAAGTTCTTGGTCCTTTGACTTGGAAATGTGTTTTCATTCCATAAATAATACTTATAAAGCTGTTTTACTGTCTGGCCCAAAAGAATAATTTAATAGGTCCCGCTAATTGGGGGAGAGGAGAGATGCAGAGAGTGCTGTGGAACTTAGTCACTTTTAGAAACAAACATAATGTGAACTAAGAGCAAAACCACTATTGCTAACATGTTAGCATGACTGCTTTTATATGATGGGTAATCAATGGCAGCTTGTGAAATGTTAGCTTTGTTCAGAGGCTGTTGCCATGCAGTGCATGTGCATCTGTATGCTCAGTGCTGCCTCTGCGAGGGGACTGCCAAGCTCCGTCTTACTGCACCTGCAGTTCTTGGTGTCTCCAATAGCCTTGGATTAAAGAAAAACCTAATAGGGAGGCATAGCATGTATGTTACTTGGGGCCCTTGGAAATTAAGTAGATTATGAGTATGAAAAACTTAAAAAAAAAAAAAAAAAAAAAANAAAAAAAAAAAAAAAAAAAAAAAAAAAAAAAAAAAAAAAAATTCTCCCCTTCAATAATTCATTCCATGTTTAAAGTGAATAGATTAAAGGAAATAAGATAGAACTGTAGATATTTAGCTAGTAAGTGTTACTATATATATATATGTGTGTGTGTATATACATATATACACACATATATATATATATATATATATATATATAAATAATTGAGGCTATTGAAAGCCTTTTGCTACAAGCTATGCCTAAAAATCTGGAGGCGCCTACTTCTCTGCTCAGAGTGCCTTAATGACTTCAGACTACAAAACACTATGGTGTGAAATTTTAGCATCTAAAGTGTGACCGTATTCTATGCTACATGATAATTAATAGAGTACTGACTTAACCGACCTAAGCTGTATCTTTTTAGGAGCTATTAAAGAATGTTGGGAAGATGATTTGCTAGAGCAAGAGAGAGCTAAGTACACAAATACAGAAATAGTAGCACTGAAGGGAAGAACTGAAACATTGGAATCTCAGTTAGCTGCACTGGAACAACAATGCAAAAAAGAAAAGACTGAAAAAGAAGAGCTTGTCAAACAGGTGGCAAACTTAGGCTTTGACCTCTCTGCCTCTGAAGAAAGAGAATGTGGTCTGAGGGAAGAACTTCAGCAGTGTCAAGCTAACTATCAAGAAACTGTGTCTGAATTGAGAAAGCAGAAAGCTATAAATGAGGAACAGGAGGAAAAGATTGTTCTCTTGCATAAGGAAATAGAATGTACCAACCAAGATATAATTGATAAAGTGTCACAAATAAAAACAATGCAGTCCAAAATAGATGATTTATGTAAATGCTGCTTGGAGTCTCATGCTATGGATGTTGATTTGATTAATATAAAGGATGTCTTGGAATCTCAAAAAGATGAATCGGAGACATCTCAGGTTGGTCCTTTAGGCGTGCAGTCCCAAGCAGCTTCTACAGAAGATGCGAGACGGGACAGTTCCTTTCGTTGCAGCATTGAAGGCATTTGGGAAGAATGTAAAAAAATTATTAAGGCTTCCTCACAGAAGAGTCAACAAATTCAAGAACTGCTTCAACAAGTAGAAAACTTAAACAAGGATCTTGCTGACAGTGAAAATGACAATAATCAACTAAAAGTAAAATTAAGTGAGTTTACAAATCAAGCTACTCTGTCCATAAAGGACGAAGCTCTTGTTGATCAATTGCAAGAGCAAATCCGAAAGAAAACTGAGGATTCTGAAAAATGGGCTGCTGAACATAATAGAGCAATTGCACAATTTGAAGAGGAAGCTTCCAATTATAAAGGAAAAATAAAAGAGCTAGAATATCTCTTGGAGGGTTTTAGAAGTAAAGATGATAACAGGGCAAAGTTAGAGCAAGTACTTAAGGAAAAAGAATCTATTATTTTAAATCTAGAAAGTACTGCAGTAGTCTTGCAAGAGGAATGTGCTAATTCAGAAAAGAAGTTGAAAGAACTAACTGATCAGGAAATAAATCTGAAGGATCAAGTTGTGCAGTTGAAGAGCAGCTTGGAGGAGATGAAACATTCTCTTCAGGAAAAAGAGAAAAATGATAAGGAGAAGGCACAATCCATAGAAGTGTAAGTAAATATTGATATAACTCAGTCCTTTGAGAAACGACCCAAGATAAAACTACCTTCTGTGAGCAGTGCTTTCATATAACACACTTGCATGCCTATCAACACTGTTATCTAAATTACTTCTTTAAGAATTTTTGATGCATTCCTCAAAACTTCTCTTCGTATGTTCTGCTTCTTTTACGGATAAAAGATGAGATAAGGAAATTAAAAAAAAAAAAAAAAAAAGTGAGGGACTATTTCTAAGGCTTTTATGTTATATGTCTATATCCTTTTTGGAGATTTCTGTGATGTAGTTTTATATCCTACTACTCGTATAAAAGCTAGGCAATATTTTCATCGGGAAATGCACAATGCTAAGCTTGTACTATTAAGTAAATAACTGGTTGTCACTGTTCATGTCAAGTCTGCTATGAGGACTTGAAAGGATAATAGGAGTAGGAAGGTAAAATTATCACTAGCCCCTTCTACTGCAGTTTTAAATTAGAGATTAGGTACATTCAAGGCTAGGCTGTAGATAAATTGTAGTCATACAAAAGTAGTTTTAAGATGTTGTGTAGTACTTGTCCTTTTTAATGTTTCTTTAATGCCCAGCCTAACCAGAGATCTGCATGGCTCCCTAAAGGACAGTTTAACGCAAAGGTCTGGGAATGCAAGGCTTCTAGAGATTTGCCAGACTTTCTGTTTATGGGATGTAGGGCAAAAGCTGGTTTTTGTCTTTTATTGTCAGTTATAAAAGGTACAAAGCACACTTTTATCCAGTTCTAATGTAAAAAGCAGCATGTTTCCTTTGAATATATATGTGTGTGTGTATGTGTACATACACATATAAAAATATTTATAGTAATGTGATGCTCAGTTAATCAATGGTAATTATTACCTTATAGTGCTTGTGACTAAGAGCAGTATTTGTTGTAGTGCTGTGACTTTTATTTTGTCTTTTTTGATACAGAGCCTGTTTGGGATGTACATGTCCCATTAAAATCTTGAAACTAACCTTGCTACCCTGTAAACCTTGGGTGTTTTTTTGTTTTTTTTTTTCTCCTGTATTTGTGTCTCTGTTTATGTTTATTTCTCTTTTCCTGCCTTTTTTTTTCTTTTTATTGGACTGCTTGGAAGTGAAAGAATTCTGAACTTTATTATGAAAAGCTCAAATCTGAAAAATAATATAAACGTGGTCATATCTGAGAGAATGGTTAGGAATCATTAGTTAGAACTTGTGTTAACTTGTGTATTCTGTTCCTTTGAGATGCACGGTGGTGATATTTATATCTCTTATTTTCTAATACAAGGCTGAGTAAAGAGCTCTCTGAGAGATCTGCACTTATACAGAGTCTAAAAAAAGATCTCCAGAGGAAGGATGAAGAGTATACAGATTTGAAAGAGAAATTTTCTGATGCCAAGAAACAAATTCAGCAAGTACAAAAGGAGGTTTGTAACTAAAGCCAGATGTTTGTTCTGCAATATTTTGCTTAGGGGTCTGTTAGGCAAACCAACTTTTTCAAACTATGGATTCTAGAAATGTTTCATATTAGGGCTTTTTCAAGACACATATTTGGAATAATAATGAATCTTAAATGATGATGATGTTGAAGCTATAAGCTAATGAGAAGATTAGATGCCAAAATATGGATCAGTACAAATACTGAAAGGGCAGAAAGTGTTACTGATATTCTTTGAAAAGTTTTATTAAAAGATTACTAAGCTAGCTATGGAAAATGGACTTTGTAATAGCTGTTACAGTGTAATGATAGTCTTGTATTGTTATTATGTGAGCTGACTTCAAACTTGTGGAAAATGCTAATTTTGCGGAACAAATATTGATGGGTTGCTGCAAAAAAAAAGCTAGCTTCTAGATTTAAAAATATACAAACATGTAAATATTTTAAAATATATAAATATAAAAAATAAGTTTAAGCTTTCCTTCTCTTAGGCTTTTGAGGAAGAAATGAAGTAAAGAAGGAATGTAATTACTTTTAACAACTTGAATTCTTAGTATTTTGTTATTAAGCAGCAACAGTTATTTAAATCTTGCAAGACATTACATCAACTCAAAATTAGATAATTGCAAGTGTTTGGGCTTGAAAATTGAAGTTTAAAATCTGTTATTGGTTCTTTTTTCTCCCCAGCAGCTGTTGACACTTGCTATTTTTGTTCTTGTCAGCATTCAGCAGTTAATCCTCTCCTACCTGAGAAGGAGCAAGGAGTAGATGAGATATTTTAGCAACTTTCATTTTAAACGGACAAGTGTTCAAATTTTAGCTATTGGTTGTTTGCTTACTTTTTTTGCCAAGTATGGTTTGTGTTGTGGGTTTTTTTTTTTCCAAGTGTTATAATGTATTTGATGCTCAAGTACTTTCCTTGGAGAGGATGTACAGGACAAACAATGTACAGCACAAAATTTCAGCCCTAGAAATAATTTAACAAAAATCTGTGTGCAACAATTTAATTTTTAAATTCAAATATTAAGTCACTTAACGCCTTATAATCTCTTTAACCTATGATGAACTATAAAAGTTAGCTTCTTTGCTCTCTTTTTGGACTCTTTTGTAGGTGTGCACCATGCGTTCAGAGGAGAAATCCCTGCGGAAGCAAGTTAATGAACTTGAAAACACTAAAAAACAGCTTGGTGGAGAGTTGGATATCAAACAGCGCACAATACAGCAACTTAAAAAGGTGTTATAGTTTTTCTATCAATCTATTACCAAGACAAGCATTTTGTTTCAAGTAAATAGAAGAAGCCTACAGAGATTGGGATAAAGTAAGACTAGGAGGTTAAAATGATTTTTCATGGATGAAAGATGTTAGAAGAACTTCACATTGTAGGATTTTATTAAATTAAATAGAACTGTCTGTCTAGTAAATGCTTGCTTTGTACTTGAAAATGCCCTGATTCGTATTTGAAAATCTTAATGTTACTTGAAAAGTCTCTTTATAACTCTCTTACTTGCTATCTAGTGAGCTTCTATAGTGCATATATGAAGGTATATGCGTGTATATGTAGAATCTATTTATTCCAGATTCTTTCAGGTGTTGTGTTTATTATTTACTAAGACCCAGAATTATTTTTTCTCAGTAGATACTGATTTCTAGTATGTGTACTTACTTATGAACACATGTGTATGTAAACATACACATACTCCATATATATTTTCTCTAAATTTATTTTCTGTGTTTTGTTTAGGAGCAGGTGAATAATAAGAAGCTGGAAGAACTCTCCATGCAGAATGAGAAATTATGTAAAGGTCAGCCAGAGATACTACTGTTCTGTTCTTACTGGGCAATATAATGAGCTATATTGTTAACCATCTTGAAGAGTCCTGTAGTATTTGTTTGAGGAAACTCCAATGCTGACATGAAAATGTTAGAATCAGGAACCAGGTATTCATTAACTTAAAATTATCAGGTATATTTAAGAGCAAAGAAAAAGGCTCAGAATAAGAAATCAAAGGTCCATGGAAGTAAGAATCTTCTGTATCAATATGTTGAATCTTGTTTTTAAAAGTTGCTATTTTAACAAAATCCAATATGGAAGTGCATTGGTGGTGCCTCACCATCATGAGAGAGAGAAATGTAGTAGTTTGACTTGCTCTGATAATAGAAGCACTAATGTGATCTACAGTAACTCTGAAACTCTTAACTGAGTCATGTTGATGAGAACCATTAAAGAATTTTGGAAAAAGGTATTTTAGTAGAAAAGCTTTTGTCTGGGGCAGGTGAGAAATTTGTAGTGAGGGTACTTCAGGAAAAAACCTTGGGGACTAAGAGAAGAATGCTTAATTGCACATTTATTATCAAATATTTAGATCTGTGTACAAAAGAAAAAATAATTGAAGATATGCGGATGACACTAGAAGAACAAGAACAAACTCAGACTGAACAAGAGCAAGTGCTTGAAGCTAAATTAGAAGAGACTAACAGATTAATTTCAGGTAACCTATTTACTTAAGGGAATAGGAAGTCAGAATTGTGGTTTTAATATTGTGTTTTGATATAGAGTATGTTTGAAATTTGCATTTTTCATTATTGACTGTATTTAGGCATTAATTTTTGCAGGACACGAATACATTTCTAATAATTTCAGCACACCCTTTGTGGTTGTAGTGATAAATCTAAGTCATCTTAGCAGAAGACTATGAGTGTATGTGTGCATTTGAAATTATACACTATGTAATCTCATTTTGTACATTGACTAGAATTGGAAGAATGGAAGCAAAAATATAGAGAGTTGATGTACCAGAGCAAAAGTGACCAGCTGCAGAAGGTATATAAAGAAGAGAAAAGCATAAATGCAAATACTGAGGAATCAAAGCTGCAAGAAAAACTGAAGGTAAAATGTGGTGACTTAATTCATAATCAGTTAAATCCACCTTCTCAATTTAAGAGGAGACTAAATCTAAATTAAACAGGAGACAATCTAGCTTCTGCTATTATAACCAAGAATTAAGGCATAGAATGAAACTCATAATGGTACAAGAAACTTTCTCTAAAAGTTGCTGTGCAGCAAGGTCTCTATACAGCGTCACTGGTAATGTTTGAGGAATTGATTCACTGATACCCCATTATATAATGTGGTATATAATGTGGTATACATCCTTCATATAATGCTAGTGTGGACAGTGCTGCCATAGCTGGGCTGCTCTGTACAGTTGTCTTATCCAATTCCATTCTGTCTTTGATTAAAGAAGGGTTCTGTCAAGACTTTCTGAATGGTTATATGCTGACCAAGTATGTTCTGTTAGTGGAATATTTTTTATGCTTCTGTTTTCCTGCATAATTTTAATGTTTGTAATGTCTAAAGCAAGTGCTACAGAACAGAAAGTCCACATAATGGTTGTTTCACAATATATCTATACAATAAACATGATATACTTGCATTACCCATTTGTTCAATATATGCAAGAAAGGAACACTAACACAAAACAATTATGACTTCGGAAGACGTCTGACAAACCTCTTTTGAGCAACTGAAGTCTAACTCTGTCAAGATCCTGGGCTTTTTGACCAGGAATTCCTCCCTGTTGGTCTGAGGAACTCTCTCCAATGTGCCATCTGTCTTATGTGGTTGGTGGAAGTGGCAAGGGGAAAAAGGAGGCGAAGTTGCCATGGGCTGAAGTGATATCCTGTGAGGTATAGTCTTCGCCTAAAGTTCAAGCTGTGCTTTACTATTTGCCTTCCAGTACTAAGGTAGAAATAAACTTTCAAATGTGGCCTATAAGGCAGCATTAGAGACTTGGAAGTTCAGATCATCTTTTTACATACTTGTAATTGGGAAGAGTAAATGAAGACTTTGTAGTTCAGAATATGTTAGAGTAAAACTGGGCTAGCATTTCCTCTGTTTTTGAAATAAGTCCGTTAATGTAATCCACCATTTAAAATTACTTCAGTTTAATTACTTCCAATGGTTTTATTTCTGTTTCATTTAAAATAGGAGTCTGAGGAAAAGTATCAAACTGACAGAAAGAAGTGGGTTGAGGAAAAAATGGGGCTCATAAGTCAGGTAAAAGAAGCTGAAAATCACCGCAACAGAGAAATGAGAAAATTTGCTGAAGACCGAGAATGTCATGTAAAGCAACAAGCAGAAATTGTAAGTAGTAGTTGATGGATTTCAGCAGTTGTCTTGTGGGAGGTTTGGGGAAATCCTGTTGTGTTGGTCTGCTGTAAAACAAGTCTCGTGCAGTGCTAACAGTAGTGCAGGTACTTGAGACTAGCTGGCATTTGTCAAAACCAGAACTTCTCTCACTTTCTTCTGTGAACAAGTTCAAGTGAGATCTGATCAGTATGGAAAATAAAACAGTAAGTGTCACAAACAAAGAAGCTTGTAATAGGAGGTAATATATCTGTTTTTTGCATGAATCTTTTCCTTTCTATTCTGTCACCTTGACTTGTGTTTAAAATGCTACTAAGGAAACTACCAGAGAAAACTTCTTAAAGAAGCCAAGAAAATATTCTTTAGGAAACAAATCTTATTCTGGTTCATCTAGGAAGAAGGCACTCTACTAGAAATTTTCTAGTTAGTCTTTTTCTCTTCTAAAAGAAAAAAATAGGCAGAAATTGGCAAAAGATTCAGGCTTTCATCATATATTTCATAAAAAATACTTGATCAAAATGCCAGTGATTTTGCTGAGTGTAACTGAGATTTAATAGCCAGGTATGTACCTTAACTATTCAGGACTTGTCATGATTTTAGCATTTTAAACATGAAATTGGCAATTGCACAGATTCACAAAACCAAACTTTGTATCTAGAAATAGTGGACAGTGAATTTCTGGATCTGCAATCAGTACAGGGGAATGCAAATACTACTATTGCTCTGTTTTTGACTTGGCTTGACGTTTTGTTAATAGGAGAATATAAACCAAGAAAATGGCTGTAGAGGTCTTTGCAGCAAAATCCCTGCTTTTAAGGGTTTACTATAGATGCAGGTTTGTTGCATAAAGCATGATTTGCTTTTGCATGTTCTTGATGAAATTAGATCACTAGTTTTTCCTCTGAATTGACACAGTCTGTGGACTTTAACTATATGAAACCAAACAATCAGCACAGTTCACATCAATTATGTAGGGAAGGGTGTCTAATTCTAACCTGTGTTTTTCCGCACTTAGGAAAGACTTAATGCACAGCTGGTAGAAAAGGACAGCAACCTTCAACAGTGGCGTGAAGAAAGAGATAAATTAGTAGAAGCTTTGGAAATACAGCTCAGAACTCTGACTTCTAACATCACTCAAAAGGATAAAGAAATAGCAGAACTGAAACAGGCTACATTAAATGATTCAAGAAAGGTCAGCTTTGCTTTTTATTATCCATTCATGTTGCAAAACACTATTCTTGCTCCTCCTGTTTTGTCTACACTTGTTTTATTCTTAAACACTATCATGCTGAAAATATTTGCTGCTAACTTTAAACAACAATAAAGAAAATCTACAACACTGAATTTGCAGTAGTGGCTGATGTGACTGATGTTCCAGAAGATTTAGTTGGTCAAATGACAGAGAACAGAAACTCAGTCTTCTATTTAGATTTTGTGGTTGCTCTGGATTAGTCTTCTTTGGGGGACAGATACTCATAATATCAACGAATAGCCCAACTGCTGCCTCTTTTGCTGCCAAGTACATCATGAATGACTGGGAAGAGAATCTGTTGCTAGAGGAAGAAGATGAAAGTACATAAGCAAAGTAAAATGTCTTATGCTGCATTTTCCCATGCTTTTGCATGACTACTTCCCTTTCCACAAGGGCCTCATTAACGCAGAGTATTGGCTTTTTCTAGATAGTTTGCCTGCTTAGTATGGAATTCTGAATCATGCTGCTGCGGAGTTGGAGTAACGCTTGTATGCCCTTTAATTCCTTTCTTAATCGGTCTTCAATTTCTGCCATTTTAATGTTTTAGGATAATGAGACTGTGATAGAGGAACTAAAAAAAGAGTTGGCAGACAAAGATGACATTATAAAAGATTTAAAACAAAGTCTTCACCAAGATGATCTTCAGTCTTTAGCAGAAGTGCCATCACCCAAAAAAGAACAAAATACAATTGGTCAGTCTGCATGCAGCAAAAAGGTATATTTATGACTAGAAGATATCTTCTATAAATGTAATATGTTGCTAATACTTGTTCTTCTGTCTCCTTGGTGTCTATTTCGGGGACACTTTTTAAACAGTACTTTATCTTCCATTTTGCATTGTGTTTTCTCACTTTTGGTTTAGTTATTCCAACAGTAAGGGATTTCATCTTGAACATCTTTCACATTGCCTATAGTATGATAAAAGGGAATGATTTTTGTAATTGGGGATGCTAGACCATACTGCAATTGAGAAGAAGGACAATACCTTGCATTCTGCCTGTTTAAAAAAAAAAAAAAAAAAAAAAAAAGCTATGTGAAGAGATTAACTATACATTCTTCCTGAACAAGGAGTAAAAGGCTTGCAATTTTACTGAGACTTGTGATTCTAACTGGACCTTTGTGTGCTGCCTGTGTCTCAGTATTTAATGAGAATTTTCCTTCTGAAGTGGCTGTTGTATTGATGATGAACAGGGCTGAACATAGATGGCCTGACAATCCCTTTAGCCAAACTGAGATGTAGCCCCTTCCCTTGCAACTGGACTGTCTTCATAGATTTCACCTCTGACAATGATGAGTGCCATATGTACTAATAGAAGGTCAAGAAATTCCCAAATGAACTTTGAGATATTGGGAAATATGAATGTCAAAGCTTTGGGGAAGGGGAATCCTTAGAAAGGATGTAGCTGTTTCAAATAAGAACAGCTAAAACTATCAAAGGGATGTGTCACTTCTACCTTAAAAGGTGAGGCTAAAAAGCTGTCACTCCTTAGGCTGGGGGAGGTTAAGGCTGCTGGAGAGGTATGACTGATGCTTACAAAATCACAGAAGTTATGAGTAAGCTGAAAACAGAACTGTCCTTCACTAAATCCTGCAAGAACTTGGGAGCACTCAGTGAAACTAAAAGGAGGTATTTAAAAAAAAAAAAAAGTATTCATTTGGCTGCAGCCAGTGATCTGGGAGTGATAGAAGCAGGTAATGTCAACAGGTATTAGACAAATTAACAGCAGAGAAACTCATAAACATTCTTAAATGGGCACTAAAAGGATTCAGTGAGTGTGTATCTTGTGATACCTCTAATGTGGCACTGGGGAGTGTGAAGAGAGCACACTTTCAGCACAGACTTTGAGCCCAGATGTTAATTACCCTTATGTGCTGAAGCTTTTATTGTGAAATTTCTATAACACTAAAAATATTTTGAGGTTTACAATATACCATAATCATTATTCATTTAAAATATTTACAGTCTATGGAAAAACTGAGCAACATTAGCCATATAACTGGACAAAATATTCCAGCAAGATATGATGAAGTTAAAGAGAATTATTCGTTATTTCGACGTCCTAGCAGTACTGCTTCATTAAGTGAAACTGAGGTTGGTATAAACTTTTAATCTAGCTATTTCCTGTAGTTGTGTGCTTTTTGATAGATAAGGATGTCTGAGTCGCATTACCTAAAGCTTTATTCTGCTTATCCCTTCCTGGGTGCTGTGAAGAACAGTCAAATCACTTGATTTGGTGGCTTTTGGTAGAAACAAGCTATGGGAAAATATAATTGAATAATTAACTCCATGTGACTTTAACTATGTGCTTTAACTATGTGTGTTGCTTATAATGGGCTGATTGTTAGATGAAAATCACCTGGAAAAAGTTCTTATAAAACAATCTAAATGGGCAAGCAACAGCAAGAATTTGCTTTCTTTGGTTGCAGAATTCCTTGTGCAGTGTTGTTGGCTAAGGATTCTCAGAGTTCTTAACTCTTTAAATGCAAGCATTTAAAAATATTTCTATTGACCAACTCTAGTCCTTAGGGCTGCAGTGATGATAGCCCTGCTCAGAATCCCAGCAGATCCTGTTGAGGAGGGTGACAGCCCTTGACTTTCCTTTAGTGTTCACGGTTTGAGGAAGGTCTCAGGACCTGTCAGGGTAAACCAGAACAAGAAGCAACAACAGCTTATCTGTTTGGGACCCTGGACCCTACCAGCAGTCCATGCAGCTACCTGCCCCCTGTCCTAGAGCACTAGTGTCCCTTGAGCCCTGTGTCCAAACAGCTACTAAACTCTGTGTGCTATTTGCCAGCTGCATGGCTGCAACGGAGCAGCAGGAGCCATGGAGGCTCCAGAAACTTCTGCTCACACGATTATGGGGAGGATGGACAATGAGTGCTACTGGGAAAGAGCTGTGCAGACCAACCTTTCCATCCTGCTCTCACTGGGTAGTTCTGGTTGTCATATGGAATGAGAGGAGGTCTTCAGCATGATCAGTTTGTGATGCTGCCTGAAAGCCTTTTCGCCATTTTTAGAAGCAAGATGGTGATACTGAAGTGTCTCATGGGTTGAATTTGGCTTTTAGTCTGACAGCTAGACTACGTTATCTACATAATCAACATTCCTACTGTAGAAGGGGAAGGGGTAAGCTCTCTAAAAATAGGCTGAAGAATTAAACTTGTCAAAATACCTCCTGCCCAGATCCTGAGGAGCAGCAGCGCTGAGCACAAAATCATGTCAATTCTGCCAACTGACAGTTGTATCAATTTTAGCAGTAAAAAGTGTGCCTAGCTCTGTCCTTGAACTGCCTGGGAGACAAGGCACCAGGTTGAGTTCACACACAGTGAAGTTGTGTGCGTTCTGAGTTCATGCTCTCAGAAGTATTACTTTCTGTTTAAATTTAGTAGAAATGGTTTTAGAAAATAAAACTTTCAATTATAGCAGACTTTAAATTTTCCATAAGTTAATAGCTGGCAAATGGAATGCTTGCTTTATGTAAGTTTCCTCATCTTCTTTGTTACTTACTTGACTTAGACTTACTTGAAAAGATTGTTTGCTTAAAGTTTCTGTTGCTTCCAGGGCCGTTCAGACATTGTCCTAGATTCTTCTGAAGTGTCCACAGAAAATGGAAGAACTAGTCGGTTCCCAAAGCCAGAGATGGAAATCCAGTTCACACCTCTGCAACCCAACAAGATAGAGGTGAAGCATCAGGGCAGCACCTTGCCAGTAACAGTGAAAATGCTCAACCCAAGAAGGAAAAGGAAGAGTGAAGAGATGGATGAGGTATAATCTAAACAACCAAGTCTTTTGTACTTTTTTTATGTATAACTGTAATAGTTGGGATCACTTTTTATTCTCTCATGAGGTCCTCACTAGGATCACTAAGGATATGTCTTGTACGTGTATATATTATATATATAAAAGTATATATAAATATATGATATATATTTTACACATAAAGCCTCTTTTTCCCCAGAAGCAATGGATCTCTGGTCTATGTTGAATATAACTATGACATGAATTTATCCAGGTCCCTGACTTGTACTTTCTTGCTGCCCTCTACACAGTGTTCTTTCTAGGAGTACTGTTTGCTTCCCTCAGAAGCTTTTCATCTGTAGGATTAAGGACAGATTCTATAGGATATATGATTGTTTATTTTGCCTTTGGCAACTATTGGTGTCAATTAGACTTGTACTGTTATGGCTGTTGGAAATCTCTCACTTAGCTTGGAAAAGCTATAGACACAAATAATTAATCTGCCAAACACTGACTTTCTATATTTATGTGATAATTTGAATATTCTTTTGATGGCATTATCAAGGTGTAGTCTTACTTCATATAGATCTCGAAAGACAAGTTTGTTACAGACACAGGTGACATCACTTCCCAAGATAGCACTATTGTTAAGCTTATCAGTGTAAGACACTTCTGTGCTGACAACTTGCTTCTATGGTTGTCACTGTACATCTGAAGTTGTATGTAGATCTACTGAGTGACTTTCAACTTGTATGTTCACTTGTCAAATAACTCTAAGCTGAAAGCATGGCAAATGGAGAGAGAAGAAATCAGCAAATGTCAAAATAGTTTACTTACAACTCTTTCTAATGTCCTGTCTATCACAGGGTGGTTTAGCGTTTGATTCAGAATTGGTTAGCTTCCTCTATCCAGTACCAATCAATAACTTTTTGCTGTTAGTCATAACATTTAAACAGTCGCTGTTTCTATGATATAAATCATTATAATACCATAATAACAGTGTTGATATTTGTCATTATTTTCTTAGGACTTTGTGAAAAATGAAAACAAGAAAAATGCAAAATCTACTGCTACTAATTCACCTTCTACAAGCAACAAGAAAATGGTTTGGTCTTGTGCTATGTTTGTGACTTGTTGGGCTTTTTCTTTAAAGATCAGTATGTGGAAAGTAGCAATCAGAAGCAAAACTTGGTAGTTTTTTATTCCTGTAGTTAGATGGAGTTCTTAAACACTTATGCTATCTTCCTGTTAAACTCTAAGCTAACTGAAGATATTACATGTGTATTTGACAAGAATATATACTAGCAGTTATATATGATGACTTGAGTGAAAGTGGCATGTTAGCTATGAAGACAAGTTCAACTGTGTTATTAGGAGGTGTGGTATTGTAGGTGATATTGTTTGAATTAAAGCAGGGGCAGTTATCATCCGTATTTGCAAAATTAGGATGTCTTTAAATCTTAGCAGTATCTTGCACAAATTCAGTGAGTAGGTAGTAGATCTTCCTGTCATTAATTCTCTTGTTTTAGTTATAAGGAGAACAGTTTGTGTAATGAAATACTGCTCATTTTGGAATTTTTTTTTTTTAAGACTTGCTTTATATATATTATTTTAATATGTCAAATTTTTAAAGACTTCTATTTTCCACCCCCCGGATGTAAAATGAGATTCTCTAAATCACTGTTGTCATGTCATTAGCAGAATGAACATGGGTGTCAGTAGCAGAATTCAGAATGCCAGTTTAAAAATATTTAGGTTACAAAACTGAATTAAACTTGAAGATAGCCAAATTTCTACTCTAAATAATAATCTTATCCTTCTGTTTAGATGCCTACCACACATTCATTTAAAAGAGAATACTCATTAAGAAAGCAAGAATCTGCCTCAAGTACAAAGTCAGTTAGAAAGAAGGAGGGAACCCTACAAAAAATTGGAGATTTTTTTCAAGGTTCTCCTGCTATTATTCATTCTAAAGGTTTGTACAAAGTTTCTTTCACCTCCATGTTTTCTGCAGTTTTGTAAGCAAGTATGTAGCTATTGTAATTCACATGTAGCTAAAGGCCATGCCTGTTGTTCATGTTCATGAAATGTGGGAACCAGGCCTTGGTATATTGTATCTTGCAAATCATGAAAGGAGGTCCTGACTGCAAGGAGCTTAATTCTAACCTTCTGGTTAAATGAAAAAGGTGACCTAGGTGAGAAGAGAATGCACTGCAGGGTATAGTATATAAATTCAGCATAAGAGCAATAGTAACTGATATTAATTTCAAAATGTCTGATTTTTGTTCATTCTTGTCTTAAAACAGATAAAATTTCAAGGAAACTTTTGCTAGTGATATAAAAATCAAGCTGAATCCAAATCCTCCTCCTGCCTTTTTCTATAAGCAATCTCCCAGCTTGGCTTCTGTGGAAACTATATTAATTTTTGATATGTTTGTGCTTGTAAAACTAATCTTTTCAAAATCTGAAATGTGGTAACTCTTAAAAATATTTGGAAATCTTCAATCAACTGACTGCAAAGCAACTAATGGATTCACTATATTTGAGTGTAGTCTTGGAAAGTGCAATTGTTAGGACTTTTCACTGAAAAATGTATTTTTATTTTTACGTAGGGTAGCATTTAGGTTCTGAGTTACTGTGGCCTTCTTTTAAAGAAAGAGGGGGTATAATAAATACAAGGTAGGGCAGAGGGCACAAGGGATCTTCAGGGTTTAATTTTGACACATTGTTACTTAGTTTGCTAAAACTAGGACAGTTAGCATTGTGTAGATACTTAAAATTAATATCTGTGCATCAACCTCACCTTGTTCCAAAAGCACATGTTATCTTTTGCTGCCAGATAGGCCAGACAATGATAGTTGAATTTTGAAAAGCTTTCAGGTTTTCAGATATGGTCAATGAGGACTGAGTCTCATTTTCAATGGAAAAGAAATTTGAAGAATTCAAAACTGCTTTCTGAAAATATTTAATTTTAGCAAATGAGTCACCACAAAGCAATGAAAATGGAAGAAGTTTTTCCCATATCTTTTTCCCCCACTCCTAAAATTTTATATTTAAACATTCAACACTGGTTGATATTAAAATGTCTGTGTTATTAAAAACAAAAGTTTAATTTTATTAATTTCTTTGGGGACTCAGAAGACAGTAAGATGCTGACCTATAATAAATTTTTTCTTCTAGCAAAGAAACTGATTGCGACAATAAGCTCTCCTAAGTCTATGGAACCCGAAAGTCTCAAAGAAAATGAAATCAAGTCAAAACGAGCCAAGAGAAAGCTGTATTCAGCTGACATTTCTGGTCCTCTAGATATCCCTGCTTCTTCAGTAAGTGATTACAGGTTACTGTTTGGTGTAATGCAAGTTAACAAGTATTTCTGCAGTCTTGGTTTAAAATGGACTTGTAGAGCAGAGAACACAACTGGAGGTCCTCAATTTGAGAAAGGGGTTAAAAATATTGCCTTGCTTCTGGATTTCTGTCTAGCTATTATTTCTGGTCTTAACCTTGCTCTTATGTTTTTCTAAAATTGGATGCATAGGTATTATAGCTGTGGTATGTGGTATTTTTTCCAATACTCATAATCATATTTTATAAAATTATATTTTATATGATTGAGTATAGGAAAATCATAATTTATTTGTTCTAGCACATAGTGTTCATTTAAGCGTAGCATAGGGGAAAAATAGAAATCAAGATCCAAAGTAACCATTGACTGGGGACTGCATGTTTGAAACATTAAAGATGCAATTCTGCACATGAAATTACTTTGCAAAGTAAGTGAATACCTAAGGTAGTCCCAAACTCCATTTATTCCTGAATGATCTTTGGATCACTTTAGGATGTGGATACATCCATGTTCTTCCAGGGCTTTCTGGGTGTGCCTCAATTGCCTTGTTCTGCCTAAGCCAGCAACTGATGGGATGTGGAGTAACTGGAGTGCAGTTTTATGTTATGTGAGATGTGAGTAGGTGTGGTGGCGAGAGGACTCTTGCTATGTTAAACCTACAGCTGTCTTATTCTGTTAAAGCCATTCTTCTGTTTCCTATGGCAAGCTTTTGTCTATGCTAAGATATCCCCTTGAATTTTTTCATCTAAGTTGTATGAGTAAAGGAGACAGAAACCAGAGTGCTGAGTATCCATAAACAGAAAACAAGACACAAATGCAGGCAAAAAAACCTGAGAGGCACAGGTGTGAAAGGCAAAGTAAAGGAGACTAAATCCTGGGCAAGTCAAACAAAGAAAAATTTAAGCTAAAATGGGCTTTACGTAATTCCTGTTTCATGCAAATAACTTGAGAGTTTACAGAGTAACTTTCAAATCAGCTTTTCCCTAACCATTTTGAACATTTTATAAGCTAAGTTTGATATATTCTCAAAACTGTTCACCTAATCCATGAACTAATTTTAGGCTGTGCCCTGAAAGTGTTCTTTGCATTCTATGATCTTCATTTAAAATATAATGGGTAACTTGCATTCTGCAGACAGCTTATGGGAAAAGTCATGTTGTTAATGTGTCTAGAAGTGTCTTCTAGACTGACTGTTTAATATGCAATATTGTAAGACAGACATTTTTGAAGAAAAGCTGAGTAACTCTTTAAATGTCTCTTTCAGATTTTTATAGAACAGAAAGAAAAGGAAAGTGACCACCTAATCATCAAGCGACGCCTACGATCAAAAATGACTAAATAACTATGTAAAAGCATGTTTATTTTTTTCCTAGTCAGGCATACATATCCTATTTCAGCTGATTGTACATAGGAAAGCATAGATACTGCATCATGCTCTTAACCCCATGTATAATTGTACAGATTGTTTCTGATGGTTTCAAGTTCTGATTCCATTAAAGCTAAAATATAGTTCAACAAAGTCTGTCTGAATTTTTTTGACTTCTATCTTTTGAAATGTTCATTATTTTCATGTTATATTTAAGCATAATTCTCATGTAAAGTGTTTTAAGTTGTGTTTTCAATAGCCCGTGCATTTCCCATCTCTTTAAGAGTGCAGGGGGAAAATGAGCAGACATCTAAACCTTAGCCTAAAAAATGCTGTGCATTTAGACTTACATATGTGGACAGAAAATTAAGAAGTTGGTAGTATCAGAAGAAATATGGCATGTTTTCAATCATTTGTGTGGTTTTTAACTTCTCTTCTGTTTATCCTTTAAAAACAAATTGATAAGCCTAAAACTTGTTTTAAGGATTAGAGTGTCTCCAAATTATATTTTTCTATCTTAAATGGCCCACTTCAGAGTAGCCACTTGATATTTTATTTTAGTCATCCAGTTCTTCAAAAAGAGCTACTTTTATAGCAAGGTCTAGGGTCCTTCTTTTAGAACTGATTCTGTAATTTTCATCCACCTAGTTGCAAGTTCTTCTTTTTGACTGACTACATCTTGTGTGATTATAAAAAGAAATTCATCTTGACTTGTTATATGCGCCATGAACATTAAAGAAATTAAATTAGTTCCCTAAAATAAGATGAGAACTTTTAAATCTAGGTTACAACAGCCCTTTAACAGATCACGATTTACCTTGCCACAGGTAAATCAATAGGAAAAAAGATCATTTGTCACTTAAGTAGAAATAGTTNTTTTTTTTTTTTTTTTTTTTTTAATTCTTGGGGTTATGATTGAAATGTGAACAAAAATTCTGTCAGTTCAGTTTTCCTTCCAGCTGTAGATTACCCAAGTGCAGAATTCCCCTACAAAAGGACAGTGCTTAGTTTGGTTTTGTAGATTCTAGACTGATAGGATCAGGTTCCAATACTAAGTGGCTTTTCTAGCTTCTAGGCCTTACATGTTGTACCTCTAAGCAATACTTTCTCTCACCTTCTCCTTACTGTTGCAGACTGAGGAAAGATTGGTGCTTTGCTTTCACCAATTGGTAAATGGTAAAGTAAGCCTTATTTGGAAGAGCTGAAAGTTATTTGTGAAGCTTTAGTCTTGTCTTCTTGCATTTCATTCTGTATGTATGAATGAAAACCTAGAGGTTTTTTTTTTTTTTTTTTTTTTTCCATTGGCTTCTCCTTTTCCTCCTTTGTATTGCTACCTTCTCTCCCTCCTTTTTCTTCTAACAGGAAGTGGAACCTGAGAGCTGGTCGAATTGTTCTACTTCCTAAATAAAACTAACGTATTAATTTCTCTCAGGGGGAAGGACTTTATGCTCGGAAACCTGTGTCCCTTTACAGACTTGTTTCTGCTTTCTGTAGTCCAGTTACTCAGACCAATCTCTTTCAATCCCCAGAAGAGGCAAGCAGTGAGGATTCTTACCTGAGGTAGGTTACAGTTACTCATTTTATTCAAGTGTCACTTGGGAAGGTCAGTCTGCCAGGTGAAGCTGTATGATAGTTTATACAATAATACTTCTCATTTATTTGTCTCTTAGTCTTTTTGTCTGTTTTGTTTGCACATTCAGATCCTGTTCATCAGCTGTTCATCTCAACCCCTAACTTGTTTTCTGAATAGTTTCAGTTAATTTTAGCACCCATCAACCTGTGGCTGTTTAGCCAGATTGTTCCTTCCATTGCGAACAACCTTGCATGTGCCTGCAGGGTAATCCCTATGCCACCATGCTATCTTGAATGATAGTTTGATTGCTTATCATTAAATCATCAAATGAGCTTATGGTTCTTTGTTTAGTAGAAAAACATTTGCAAGGTAAATGCAGGATAGAAAGGATGCTAAATTACTTGATTTTTCCATGTATGATTTCTTTATTGATTCAAATGTATGGAAAGTGATAGAAATATCTTCAGCTATTTGATGTTCCTATTTAATGGCTGATTGAAAATGGGTGTTACTCTTCCTCACAAATATAAAATTTCATAGTTCCAAAAAAATCAATGCTTCTGAGAAATTTTATGGACAGATAAATAGCAAGTGACAAACCTTTGAGAGGGTTTATTTTAGTGAATTGCTCTGTTAAATTGCAGTTTATTTTCAGGTTACTCTGCAGCTGAATAGAATCCATCAAGTTAGCTTCCACACCATTCAAAAACACTGCTTTACTTAATGGTCTATAGTATTGGTATCTGTAAAATCTTGTATTTATTACTTAACTTTGCAAAACTGATGAACTTTATTTGTAGGCTGTATGAAAAACTGTTTTTTCTGGAAGTCATTTCAATGCATGTTTTGGTATAGTCACTAACAGGACATTAGAATAGCTATATTTGTCTGTTTTTCACAGTATTTTTTTTCAGTACCTAGCCTAGCCTTTGCATTTCCAAGAACTGCACTGAATTAACTTGCTTTGTAAGTGTAGGTTTGGTTACCAAACTCTATGATTATAGATTTTAATACATAACAGAAGTAAATCATGTTCTCTTTGCATCAGTCAAGGGATTATGATTTTTGTACTTCCTGCAGTTTGCAGAGATTGAGCCTATACTTCACCAACCTAGGAACTGACTTGCCCTTTGTGCATCTTTTTGTTGATGCTGGGAAGAATCCACAGTGTGGACTTGAGTTTTTCCCCTGTTCTTTTCAGACCTTACTAGGTTATAAGAAGGTATTACTTAAAGCTAAAATCACATCCTACAGAGTGTGCTCAATGTTCTTTTACAGATAGCTCAACGTTCTTTCACAGAACTATCAAGTTTCAAGAAAAATCAAGTTACTTGAATAAAACATGGAGGTGAGTACATGCCTCTGCAAGAGCTAGTTACTGTATGAATCTTGCCAGTGATAGGAAGGTGCCCAGGAGATGGCGCTGAGGCCCTTCTTGTCCCATCTTGAGACTCTGAAAACAGAGTTTCAATTGGGAGGGGGCAAGAAGGCAGGAGCATTTTGCCTTGTTCTAAATTAATCCACTTTTCATCATTTAGCCACACTTCATAAGACATTTTGTAAAAGGCCTTGCTGGAGTATATTTTCTTGTAAAGATCTAGTCCTTCATGCCTTCTCCGCTGCAGTGATGCTGCCCTTGCACATGTGCCTTCAGCTTTCAACCCCGTCACAAAAATTTGTCTTTCTTGGGTCGCATTTCATCACAAACAATGAAGTTTGAGCAGCTGAAGTTCCAGTAACCTTTAAGGGGGGCCTCTTCCCTCATGAGGAGCTGAGTGTCCCCTGAAGCAGGTGAAGGGACACTGATCTGGACTGCTGATGGTTATTAAGTGCCTTGGCTCTCATTCCTGGCCATTTAGCTGCTGTTTGTGAGCATCTCGGACACTGCAGACTTGGTGCACTTCCTTCATCACTTCTGCAGCTGCTTTTTGCAGTTCTTAGTTCATGGAATGTTTTCAATGTTTTCTACTCCTATCTCTTACACTCTTGCCCCCATTGCATTTAGAAACCTGATACTAATGTTTCACTTAAATATGGAGTTCAGCAAATCTCAGGCATCTACATTTCTTCCTCTGGTTGATGTAATTGAAAATTATATAACCCAAGTAGTCCTGCCTGAACTATCTTATCAAAAGCTGGACAGCCCTCTTATCATCACTTCCTATGCTGGTAACTACTTTCAGGAAAGTGTTGTAAACCTGTGTTTTAGACATACTCAGAAAATTCAATATCTGATCAGACAGAGTCATTGAAAGCTCTGTTTTATTTCTAACACTAGATCGGTGTTGTACCATAATGTAAGAACAGAAAGCTTAAACCTGTGCTTCATTCAGCACTTGTTTTGCAACTGGGTAGACTGTGGTACCATGTTCAGTGCCACAAAATAATTCTAATCAACTGTTACAAGAAACTTGTAAAACCTAACAGTGTAGTTTCCCACAGCAGGGTTTCAGTACCTGCTGAAGGAGAAGGAGGACGTTCAGTTTTGGCTCTACATTTTTGTACTTAAATTGATAGGTACTTTGCTGTTTTCTTTCTGTTGGAGTAAGGTTAGACTAACACTGCATACTTTCAAATAAGGCCTGCCTTTGCTTGTAAAACAAAACATGCAAGCTTAAGAGAAGCCCAGAGATGACATACTGATAAATAAGAGCCTTATGGACCATTCGGTGCAGGTGCTAGGTAAGCAGCATGTTTCTAACAAGGAACTAGTGGGGCATCTAAGTTGTTAAGTTCTATTATAAGTTCTAAGCTATTCTTAAATTCTATAAAATGAGAATAGCAAGCATTGACTTATTACTGATGACTGTGTCACTTACAGAAATGGCATCAGTTTTGCCATTAAACTCTACTGTCTGTGCGGAATGTCTTTCTCAGAAGCTGGAGCTGTTTACCCCATCTGCCTGTCTGTCAGGAGCTGTTAGCAGGCACACTGTCTGTCAATCACATAACTAAGGCCTTTGCCTCTGAGCCCCTCTAAATAAGAGTGAGAGCAGGCAAACAAAAGAGCCTCAGCAAAGGATTTCTGACTGTCACCTAGATCAGGATTAGCCCCTTGCTCTCCTTCTGACACTTAGGTGTATTGAAGTGCTGATGGCAGAAGCAGCCATACTTGGTCTTACCCATTGTTTTTCTTGATAATTTTGATGAACTTTAATGGGTTTCTATCATAAACTGATTATAATTACTGACTATTAACTGAAAACTTAAGTTGCTAACATTTTTTGTGACTGAGACAAAGTATTGTTTTATATGTATTGATTTCTACTGTATTCATTTGTGTGCTGCCATGCACTAATGTCTTCAGGAGTTATGCTTTTTCTCCCCACTTGTAACTGAGGCAAGATTCTTTTATTTATGAATTCGTAGACAGAATTAGAGGCACTGAAAAAAAAAAAGATGAACTTTAAGGGAGAGTAAGTTTTCTAATCGAGCTAAATTGTAATGTTTTTAAACCTTTATATCTGTAGGTTAAAGGTTTTGTTGTTTGTTTTTTCAACAGAGATTAAAATCCATATACTACTATGGGGACTGAATTGGACCAAATGTATTTCAAGCAAGCGTTACAATACTGTTCTGATCTTGTATTCATTGCAATCAGGGATTCTCAAATTTCCTTGCTGTAAGAAAAGGTTGTAGCCACCTGTGGCAACAATTTTGAGTGATAGCTGAGAGTCTGTTGCACAGACTTATGCTTTTCTTTTTCTCTTACAAATACTCTGGCTTTATGATTCATGCTGAGTTGGACATGTTTCATCAGAAGCTTTGTATTTGGGTTTTAAGAGGTTGATGAGGGAAAGACATATGGAGAAAGGATGAAAAAGCCTGTGCCTTTGCTCCCCCCAGGAGGAGCACGCTGCTACTGTAAGAGGAAAGGCTTTGTGGAAAATGCCTTTGAAGCAATCTTACGCTTTGAATGCGGCTAGGTGTTGAAGTGAAGGCAATGACCTGAGTTTCTGAGGAAACCTGCTTTGCAGAGACACCTCTGCTCACAGGTATCTGAAGAATGTCAGTCGCCTCTCTCCTGGCAGGATGAATCTCCCTGGGCCTGGCCTGATATCATTAATATGAGGTTCATGCAAGTTGTTGCATTCCTTCTAGATAGTAAATCCATTCCTTTTAGGAGGGAAAACAAACTTTAGGAAGCACTTTACTCTGACATATTCCATCTTCTCTGTTTACAGAATTTCTGTTTTGCTTTAACTCTGGTAAGAAGGCAACAGGGAGAAAGATTTCCCCCCCACCCCCCCAACCTGTTTAAGTTTCTACTCTCCTTATGAAGTGTATATCATCAGGTACACAGTTGTTTAAGCATGCCGCCTGCTTTATAGGGGCTAAGAAACTTTGTTTCCTTTCAGTGGTTCAATGAGTAATTCAGAAATTGGAGAAACTATTTTCTGGATAGTCATTATGTTAAGATGCTCCACTATACCTTGATTCAGAGATATTTAACCAGCTAAAATGTATTATCTGAATAGTAAATGTCCCAATTTACTTTCTACTAATGATGGTATGATTGGAAAGACTTGGTAAGATTGACTGCTAAACTCTACTTATGGAAGAAGAAAATGCTGAAGTGCTTATATCCGCAGACAGTGGTTAAGCCAAGTTCCTAATAATGTCAAATAATTTTGTACTCAGCGAAGGCTACAACTTGCACACGGTTACTAGACTTCTGTGGTTGGAACAGAGTCCAGAGCAGGATACATCCTGGGTAGTAATCTTGTATGAAGAAAATAAACTTCTCTTCCTATTAAATTAAACTTGGTAGTGACTGTAGTGAGGCTAATGAGTAATAAAATATGAAATAATAAGTACAATTAATCTCCTAGGCTCTCATGACAGCTGTTCAAAGGAAACCTTGAGCTTGAATTTTATTTATGGGCTGACTCTATCTGTTAATGCAATAGATAAATTTATTTTTTGTCAGTGATCTATTAATAGACATTGCCAAAATATTAAGTATTACATAACTTAAACATCTTGTTGTGGGAGGTAGAAATCTATATTTCAGTTAAATATATCTCTATATACAAGCTATATTTATCATCTGTGATTTATTGAAGATGTTCTGCTTGATTCAAACACTTATTTCATTACCGGATTTGGATATTTTGCCTTTGCTTGGCCAAAGAATTCAAAATCCCATGCAGAATAACTTTTCTAATCTTTATGTTACTTTAATATTATAGCCTCTAGGAAATAGTTTTTAGAGTGCCTTACAGATAATGGTGGGAATATGACTAGTATAGGCTATAGATTCCTAAACCAATGCAGAAAATGAGATGAAGTTCGGAGGGAAAAAATGAAGACTCTAATTGTGAAATTTCAAATAAACTAAGAATGCTACATTAAGGACTATATATCATATCAAACACTATCCACCTATATCCTTTGAGAATTTCAAAACTATTGATATCTCTCACCTACTTTTCATTCTTTTGACTTGCAGTTTCATTTCTCAGTTAGTATATCTATGCCAGCTTGATCATTCCATTTGAAATCTGACACTTGATGGGAGGGTCCAACTGTATCTGATTTTTCACTATTCTAATAGCTTTACAGCTGTCATCAGCAAGTGTGCTTCCACCAGCAGGAACCTAGGGGAAGACTGGGGCCTATCTGAAAATATGATATCAGGAGCAGAAGTTGAGTCTTTAGATGGCTTCTCATATTGCATATTACTTGAGTGTTGCTAAAAAGGGCCCATTTCTTGCATTAAAAATTTTAAAAAAGAAATCTGTAGGGGTGATATTTGAGGAAATAAGATAAAGACTTCCAAAGAGCTAATGGAGTTAGTACGAAGGCATTCCGGTTCCTGGACTGATTTGCCTGACAGCATTGCTGAAGACTATGCAGTGCTAAGCTGCCTGCAAACTTCTAAACGCCACACTAGTTGAAATTAGCAGTGGTGCCAGAGTTGCATGGCATTCACCTTTGCTGACTGATGTTTTCTGGAACACAAGTTCAAGCTTGTGTGAATTTATTGGAAGAGACTCATGACAGAGCTTCTGCTCTCATTAAGGTTGACACATAGGGACTCTGTGTATTCAAATGCTGAAAAATTAGTCCATGTCAGGTTCAACTGAGGCAGGTGACAAACTCATCAGTTTTGCACCCCTTTCTGACCAAATCCCTGCCCAAGCAGTGAGGCAGCAGGATGATGGACTAAATGCTCCTAAGCTGTAAGTTTACAACCTGGCATGCTTAACGTAGCACCTCTCCAATGTTAGCTTTTTGCTAACACGTAAACTTGCAGTGGTTTAGGATGCACAAACAGTTCAGTCATCCTTTCCACAGCAAGTGCTTCCAGGAGCCTGGAGGACTTAGCCTTCCTTTCCAGATCTGCTGCCACACACGGACCCTCAGACTCTGCTGAGCCCGGGTACCAGGACTGTCCTGGTGAAAGGGCTGACGTGGGACTATGTGACCCAGCCATAGTTTTTGATGCCTGAAAAGTTGGGCACAAAACTTAAGTGAAGTAGCAATGGTTTCCTCAAAAATTCTATTTTTCCTCAAAAAGCCTGCTCTGACTTTGTATTCAGCAATCTAGATGTGACTGCTTGCCTGCAGAATGGTTCCTTGGTGGCTATTCCTTTCCTCTTATTGGAAGTGGGAACATAGTTCACCTCAGAAAGGTTTCCCCTCTCTTATTTAGTTGCATCTCTGGGTTCAAGAAGTTACCTGTGCTGTTTCCCTCTCCCCTGCAGCATTTTCCCTTCTCCTATGGCGAGCTGCAACGTGCTGCAGCAGAAACAGTCAAGTTCCCTTATGAATACAGGAAAACTGATCCCAGATATCCAACACTGCAGTGTCCTGACCTACTTCTCTGCCATCCTCTGTAAGTGACATAAAAGCAGGGGAACAATAGGGCTGTCCCTCCACTGAGGAGTGCCAAGCGGTACCACAGCAGAAATCAAACATATTTGTTTTTTCAACAGGAACTCTTAACATGAAGCATGAAGGAGGTGATAAAAAGGAGAAGGAGTCCAAATGTCTTACAGGGATGGAAGGTTAAAGCTTTAAGGAGATAGCTTTTTTTTAAGCTTTCAGAACTGATAAAGTAAATACACTATGATCTGTAACTATGTATGCTATTTGGTGGTGACATGGATTTGGAGATTATTACAGATATGCAAATCCTAGTGAAAGGCATTTAGACATTTTTCTCTTAAGCCTTTGGGAAAAATGCACAGAATCACTCTGGAATCCCAGCTTTTACTTATGCCCTTATACTTACAGGCATGGGACTTCAACTTGTGCAAATGAGAGAAGCTATGGCATGATCCATGCCCAAATTTTTTGCTGGCTGACCATTTGGTCCATGAGATGCCAGGAGCGCTGGCAGCCCGTGCCTCGACAGGCTGTGTTGTGCGGCTGAACTCTCTCCACGTCAGAGGAGCCGTAAGAGAAGCCCGGGCCGAGCCGCAGGCCTTGCCCGGCAGCAGGGCCGGCCTGAGCGCAGTAACGTGCTCCCTGCGCGCCGGCCTGGGCTGCGAGGGGACGCGCCTGAGGCGCAGAGCCCTCCCTGTGCGCCGCCGGCCCCAGCCCTTGAGCTGCGTCGGGGCCAGGGAGACAGCCTCAGGCAGGCCCTGGTCCACAGGAAAAGAGGACATGCTCGGTAAGAGNTGCGCCGCCCTTGAGCTGCGGCCGGGGCCAGGGAGACAGCCTCAGGCAGGCCCTGGTCCACAGGAAAAGAGGACATGTTCGGTAAGAGACTGCAGTGGTGGAGTCAAAGTCTTAAGAGGTTAACGTGCACATTAGTCACAGGGGCGTAAAAGGCCTTCTGCGACTCTGACATGTTTTTTNGAGGACATGCTCGGTAAGAGACTGCAGTGGTGGAGTCGAGAAAGTCTCAAGAGGTTAACGTGCACATTAGTCACAGGGGCGTAAAAGGCCTTCTGCGACTCTGACATGTTTTTTTGTAATCTGCCTCCTCTTTTGGAAAAGAGACAACTTTTTCTCTATCTGTTTAATTCTCCATTATATACCCTTCATAAGTATTTTGTTTTTGTAGTTTAATAAAATATCATCTGAAGTAAAACAGCAATTGAAGGTTCTGCTCACTACATTTGTAATCAGCTGATCACTATCTTGCATAACACTAATTCACTTTGCTGCTTTCCTCCCAGCCTAGGTGGA
Source organism: Crypturellus undulatus (assembly GCA_013389825.1). Lineage (NCBI taxonomy): Eukaryota > Metazoa > Chordata > Aves > Tinamiformes > Tinamidae > Crypturellus > Crypturellus undulatus. The sequence continues at coordinate 124,215 of VWPW01013442.1, forward strand.
TACCAAAATTGCATATTTATTTTTTGTTTCTAATGTTACTGATAAAGATCTCATCCCTAGTAAAAAGCATCATGGTACCTTTTTTCTTCTAACATAAAATTTTCAGATTTTGTAAGCTCCATTAGTTAAAGTTCTAACTTTTAAATGAAAATCAAAAAAACTAGCTTCCAGATGCAATGAGTCACCAAATAGTATTTTTTTTAATATCAATATTCAAAGGACTGAGAATGAAATAATTTATCTTATGGAAAGCAATGAATTAAATTTAAATTGTGTGCAGAGATTTTTTTTAAAACCACCTTTTGTATTATCTTTCTTTGACATAATTTTCTTGATGGTGGTTGTTCCTTCTATCAACTAAATACACTTGAAATGTGAGCTTATGTAGCAGTAAAACTATTTACAAAAAACTTGGAACAGCTCATGACAGAAAACCAAAAATACGTTCAGAACTATGGCATTGTAGAATGTTATGTACTTGGATTATAAGACTGGCACATTGAGATTGTTGAAATTTTCAGATTAAAAAAAAAAAAAAAAAATCACTTCTTTCCACACCTAGCAGATTTGCTTTTGAACTGTAGGTTTCAAAGTTAGGTACACGAAGGACTTTGAAGTGGAAAGAAGAGACCATGCCATTATGTTGGGAACATGCCTCATGGAGGGCTGGGAGGGCATCTGCTTTTGCAGAAGCAAAAAGGTTAAACTACTTGAGCTATTTTAAAGACTCTTTTTTGTATCTGAGTGCTTAGTCTCTGCAATGCTGCTGCTTTGCACTTCTGATTCAAGGATTAAAATGAAATGAATTAAATGGAATTACATTTCTAGCCTCCTTCACTACCTCCTCCACTATAAACTTTTTGACAAAAAGTTGTCCTACACCTCTGTCTCCCCAAACCAGTGTGAACCTTGTCTTGTTCACAGATGTGGTGGCATTCTCAGGAGCAAAACAACCTCCGTACCTCCATGGGTAGCCCGTGAGAGCAAAAATCACTCTGGAGGAAATCTGAATTTCTACTTTGGTCAAAACTATTACGTGAATGAAAGCTGTGGACAAAGGAAACTAGGAAAGATCTGAACCTGGTAGTAACAATGTGAGATTGTATAATCTAAATTACCCCAAAGCAAGAAGAGTTCCTAATGTCAGTGTTGTAATTTTCCTGAAATGGAGATAAGCAGTTTTCATGGGTGTTGCAGGTGTGTCCTCAGTAAGAGGAACAGAACAAAAGCACAAAAGAAAAGCAGCATAGCTTTGAAAGGGGTAAAGCTATTTTTCAGCTTCAACCATAGCTGTAGTCAACCTTTGCAGGAAACTGCCTTTTTTTTGAGTGCTTCATAGATTGAAGGGAGGGGAACACTTTCACTTAAAAAAAAAAAATAGGGGAAGAATTACCTGAGTGGTAATGGTCTGAACAACAGCAGCATGTACCACTGCAAGAATACGAGGGAGGAAAAAAAAACTATAAAAATAACTGACGGAAAGAGGATTTGAATGGAAGAGCTTTTCAAAAATTAACTGTCTACTGCTTCTATTAAAGGTGGTAGTTCAGACCAATATTAAAGCTTGCTAAAGTGGAGTCCAGACCTGCCTGGAAAACTTCTCCAACAGCTAACCTTCTTTACACTTATATGGCTTGCTCTCTAACTTTCCTTCTGCTGTATCAGCTCATCATTTTTTGTGCTATCCTAATACCCTATTAATGTCCTCACTGTAACTTTTGCATATTAAAAGATGGCCTATCATATCCTGTGATGTCCAGCCTCTCCTGAGTGGTCACATTCTCTAGATCTTTGCTCATTTTCTATGCTCCCTTTTAGGTAATGCGGTCTGAGAAGATGTTTATGTTTCTTCTGGCCAACAGGATGCCTGAACTCTTCCTGTCTCCAGTCTCTGCACTGTATTAGTTTGTTGGAGATCTGCAAACCATTCTAAGTCTTGTGGGGTTTTTTGTTCAATAGTGTTTTTTGCTATAGCTCTGATGGATGAAATAGGTATTTCCAGAATAAGGTATGTAAATACAAGTGTTTCTTTTTTTTATACTGCATATGTGTAAAAATCAAACAAGTTTATGGACCATATAGGTTATTCTCCTTTTCCAACGGCAAAATTTGCTATCTGCCATGCTCTGGATTTGCTGCACCTATGATGGTCCTTGAGTGATCAAGGAGGTCTTATGCATCCAGAGGCTTACTTAATTCTTTCTTGTATACAATTTTGTCTAATAAATGGCACTTCCTTTGTTTATGAACCTTAACCTGACCTGAAAAGTTGAGAGTTTTTTGTCTATTTTAAATTTACATGATCCATGGATGAGGATCTCATTATTCAGTTATGTTGAAAATGCTCTTAATTCAAGCCTGGATTAAGGTAATATGTAAATAAAACATCCAAAATAGAAAAGGTCTGGTCTGCTGACCTTAGGATTAAATCAAAAATTAGGCTCCCTCCCTTATCCAGCTGTAGGTTGTTCCTGATGTGTTAATTCTGCCAGATTTTTCCCCTTTTCTGCATTCTTGGCAGTAATGTCAGTCTGACAGAGTACACAAATCTTTCCCCGTTTGAAATATGCTGGGGAACCTCTTTCTAACTGTGACCCTTCTCTTATTCCAGATGCTTTGGTTGCTCTTAGGATAAGCATTGCTTCATTTCTCATAGCTGCAGATGTCTCTACAGGCCATAGGTCACATCTAGTTCTGTACTGGCTGAACAGCCAGTTCCTGCCTGAGCAGCAGATCCAGTCGCTTTGCTGATACAAGACGTGTTTCAGCCTCACCCAGCCAGGCCGTGGGATGTGGTGTAGCGGCTGACGCGAGCTGACACGCTGTCTCCTTGCTATCAGACACGGGAGTTCTGTGCCTCTCCTGTCTCTCTTCTTACTCCCATTTCTTGTGTCAGTGCCACCACCCAACAGACCACAGGGAGAACTGCAGAAAACTGAAACAAGAGCAAAGCAAATAGGTCTAACTCTTGCTTGAGCAAGTGGGACTGGAGTAGCCAAGGGCCTGACAGCAACTGTGGTAGAGCAAGCAGCAGGAGTGCGGAAGGGTGGGAGGATCTGTGCGGGTGCAGCGGCTGCATGGGTGAGAGAAGCAGGGCCGTGAGCCTAGGGATGAGCATTCACAAATACTCATTCTCTTTTGGTGCGACCTGCAGCTGCAGTATCGCATGTCGGTATCTACTGGCTGTTGCGTCAGCAGCTTCTTACTAGCTCTTGATGAAGACCAGATGCACTGGTAGCAGCTTTGGAGCTCACCCGCGTCTGCCTTCTCCGCACACCAGGAGCCCGTGCCAACGCTGTGGGCAAGCTGGGAGCTGGCCCCCCAGGCAGCGCCTCGCCCCGCCGTGCAGCGGGGCCCTGGCAAAGCTCCCTGGGCAGGAGAAGCTTTGCCCACATGAAGGGAGACTTAAATGTCATTTTTAGTGGAATAAAGTAACTTTTGCTTTAGTGGAGTCTTTATAGTCTTAGTAGAAGCTTAAATATATTTTCTCTGGACATGAATATTTGCTGCTTGTTATGACTTACGGGGGAAAAAAGGTGATTTTCATATGTTTTTGAGGTTCTAAGTTCTCCAGGGAAACACACTAAATGCAATTTGTAAATGTACATAAAAATTCTCTTGAACACTCTGTAATCTAAGTATATTTTTCCTTTGCAGGGAGGTTAAAGTTGTTGTAATCTGCACTTCAGACATGGTTTTCTAATACGAGCAGATAAAACTTAAGGTGAATTTTTACCTTGGAAACAAAGATTTTTCTCAGTGATGCTGTCCGCATAGTCTTCCGAGAATACAGCAAGGTTATTCTATTAATTGAAGTTCTGGTCACTAGTGTTACTAATGTCTAAGTCTTAGCACACGAAATTGCATCTCAGGGAACAGTTTCAGCTAAATATGAGGGATGTGTTGACATTACAAGTTGTATATCTCAGTGTTTGAATAGAAGAAGCATATAGCTTCTTCTATAGGAGAAGCATATAGCAAACTCACTGAGGACACTTACAAGTACCCGTAGTGTCCTTTTCAAAACAAAGTAAATCTGGATTTGTCACACATGAGGTTTAGGGTGCTTTGGTTAATATTCTGCTGACTGTGGATGTTGCTGCATGAGAAGGGGATTCCTGGTGGCTTAGTAAGCAGATCAGCTTGTGGTGGAGATGAGAGGGAACATAGGGGACTTGTGTGAGTCGGGGATTGTTTTACTCGGTTGTGCTGTGCACTTTTTGTGGGTATATGCAGGAGGGACTGCAATAATGGCAATTATTGTTTTCAATTTAATCAAGAATTACTAGGTTCTAAATTACTTCCAAATATGGCATGCACTAGATATATTGAAAGATAGCAGAAAGAACTTCGGTATGGGTACCTACTAGATGACCTGCCTATAAACTGTGCCCTTTGCCTTCCTTGCCAAGCAAAACTTAAATTCTATGTCTGGGTTTGTTTTTTGTATGTCTCCATCTAGATATCTGAATCGACTTGCACAAGAATTTCAATAACAATTTAGTGTAAAGAAGCAATTTTTTTCTGTTAATTTTTCAGTGGCCTTCCTGGTGTTTGATGACCATTTGTGTCTGGTGTTCCAGGAGTTAAGGGAGGAGAGTTTGAATAATGGACAGGCTAATAAGCTACTGGTTTACATGAAGTAGATGTTATGCTGTAAAACTGTTTCTGAGGCTGAGGTAGACAACACAGTATCTGTGAAAACCAGAAAGGGGTTGTCACTACGTATTGTGATTTACTTTGTAAAGATTCTGAGGATTACAGCCTTTCTAAGCTTTCTGCCCTTATTTTCTTTAATAGCCATAATTTCCATTGCATTGTATTTCACTTTTTACTATTGACTTTGAGAATCAATGAACTGGGCTTAAATCAACAATTCCAGTTATAATTGATTATTTTCCCAGAAAATAACTAGATTTGAACTTGACACAGGAAAAGCACATTCCTTGAGAGGGAGAGAATGTGAATATTTGCATGCTATTCTCTATGCTGGTTTCTGCTGGCTTTAATGCCAAATATGAGGAAAACATGGCAATAAATAAGTGATCTGTGTGTTTTATCTGATCTCATCTCATATGATTGCTAGGTAGGCTCTCCTCATAGAGGAAGAAGGAAAAATCTTGCACAGAATTTGGAGGATCAGCCTCACAATTTTTCTTTACAATTGAGAGAAAGAGTCTCTCTGCTCTTTCCCAAACTGTGTCTCAAATGTGGATGTGGGAGCACGTTATCGGGTGAAGATGCGCCAGTCTGTTTCAAGAGCGGCGTGCAACTGGATATCCTGTCTACAGCAACTGCCCCAGCCTTGGGTTCTCGTATTTAGCACTTCTGTCAAAATCTGCTCTTTCATGGAGCAGTCTGCTCTTGCCCTACCTGGGTAATCCTTGATTACCAGGGTGGTTAACTTGTGGTTTTTGTGCCATTTTGCTAGATACAGAAATTCAGCTGCATCCTTATCCACTGGATCCTCTTTTCTCTCCTCTCTCTTCTTTTCTCTCCTCTCTCCTCTTTTCTCTCCTATATGAAATCTAAACCATATCAAGCTAAAAATCTTCTGTTAAAGTGCCTGTAGGATTTTGAGGATAACTGCTGTCCTAGCAACATTTCAAGGGGTAGCAGCATGCAGCAGCAGCAGCACAGTTGTTGAATGTTTTAATGAGGGGAGCTGTAGGTGTCTTGGGCACGTAAAAGATAGAAAGGTGATTTAGTAATATGTCTTAAAAGCTTGATGATAGCCAATAGCTTGATGATAGTGTCCTGCCATGCCAGCTGGAAACTTATTTCAGCAGTTTTTAGAAGCAAACTGGCTGAAATTTTGAACACAGTTCTATGGACACATACTTCAGTCTGAGTATGTGACCTTAATGAGTGTGATCATCTGTGGGCTATGCTGATTGCAAGGGCAGAGCAAAAGGGATTTAGAGGCAAAACTTGAACCTCCATGAGATTAAGGCCTTGAAATGAATCAAACATCCCACCAGTTTCTAGGTAATGGTCAGTCTCATATGTGAAGAGCCTTTCCAGTTGCAGGGGTAATGAAGGCCTTAAGCCAAGGCTGGCAGTAATTACGTTGCTGTATTTACAAGGTCAGTGCAGGAGAGCAGAAGCCTGCTGGAGATCCAATGCTGAACAGCAGCCACAGCACTGAGGTTGGATGCTTTGTTCCCTTTGAAATAGGGAAGATCCTGTGCACAGTGTAGCAAGACTCATGCTGGAGACTATAGGTCCCTAGTACTTTATGGCTATGGCAATGACATAACTTCTCTGACTGAACAACTAGTAACTGGATATTATGATGCAAAAATATTTTGACCTAATCCTATTTATTTCAGCAAATCCTGAATGGCAGTAAGAAAGGAAAGTAGAATTCTGAACTGAACTTGAAAAGGTGCCTCTGACACTCCGGGAAATAATAGCTTGTTAACTTGAGAGTGANTTTGTTCCCCTGGAAATAGGGAAGATCCTATGCACAGTGTAGCAAGACTCATGCTGGGTCCCTAGGACTTTATGGCTATGGCAATGACATAACTTCTCTGACTGAACAACTAGTAACTGGATATTATGATGCAAAAATATTTTGACCTAATCCTATTTATTTCAGCAAATCCTGAATGGCAGTAAGAAAGGAAAGTAGAATTACTAACTGAACTTGAAAAGGTGCCTCTGACACTCCGGGAAATAATAGCTTGTTAACTTGAGAGTGACTAGTTTTGGACACTGTGCTGAATATCAGTGACTAATTTCAAAGAGCTAAAAGAGCTAAATCAGTTTAAGCCATTCAAAGAGCTTGTCCTCTAGAAACAGAAAAGGGCATTAAAAAAAAACAGACAGAGAGAAAGACAGACCTGGGAAAAAGTGATTAAGAAAATAAAGCAATTTTTGCTTTATTGGAGCAAGAGTACATTGTATAATTAAGCAATTACTGCCATTTGTATAATTCTGCTGTTTCTAGCTTTTAGGACTGGTTTTACAGAGAATTAATGCCAGGCTGGCCTTGACCTTCCTTTCCAGTCTGCATCTGAAGTGGATAATTGTACTATGGGGGGTACTCTGAATTGGCAGGCAGATGAATGAGTAGTAAAGAAACTCATCTAACTTCTATCATTCTATAATTATTCAGCATCCATCTGTCCTGAACTTCTCACAGTTTCTGAGCAGCAACAGTTTCCATGCATGGCTTCCCTGCCTAATCCAAATTTCTGTTCTCCCAAGGCTTTGGAATTCTCTTGTACAAACCAGAAATGGGTTTAAATTGCCACTGTCTACAGCTATTATCTGTATAATTTATTTTGGCTAGAAATTAAAGGCTTAGCTGCATTAACAATCACAGTAAGAGTTGGACAGTAAAGCTCTCCTGAGAAGCATCACATGTTATTAAGAACTCTGAGGTGCAGATGGAATGAAGATGTCCTTGGGGGTGCCTGAGGCAGCAGCCGTCACCCAATAGGCAGAATCTTGGGTTTGGAGGCCGATGCTCCCACAACCCTTGAGATATGGAAGGCCTCTCTGCTCTCCTGCAGTCAAGGTATGACCAGGTGTAATATTCATCAAGGCTTAATTTTGCAACAAATCCAAAAACTTCTGGCAAATGTTATTAAAAGGGGTTATTTCTCATGTAAATTGGCTTGTTCTCTGTGTCAATGGCTACATTATAAGCTGTCTATATAAAGTCTTCCCTGTTCCCTATTTAAGGCAGTCTACAATTAGCATAACTGTCTTCTCAGAAAAATCTCAAGAGCTTTTGTAGCCCTTAATTATAAATAGCTTTACATTTCTTAGGGAAAGAAAGAAGATAAAATTGCCTTCTCCCCTCCTTTTTCTTACAGCTTGTTTCTGAAATGCCTTAATCCAGTCCTGAAGCTCACCCATTTTTTCATTTTAAGCCTTAGTTCAGGCAGATACTTACCTCAGTTTCTGCAACAGGAATATGGAGAGGGGTTTTAACTGGGCTGAGTGTTCACTGAAAATATCTTGCTGAATTTGTGCTAAGGTAGCAAGATTAATATAATTATTAATGTGGTTATAATTTGGTGGCCAAACTGGGCGGAGTGGAGGAGGAAAACCTGGAGATTGAGATGTCTCCAACTATGATTTTGAGTTTATTGATTCTGGAATAAACAAGCACAGAACAGAATTCTGCACGGAACAGAACATTTTGTTTGATTGAAAGTAGAATACTTTTATTTGGGAGCATTTCTAACAAAGCCAAGGAAACAGAAGGCTAGAATTACAAAATCAGAGGCCATGGTGGATAGTGACAGGATGAGCAGTGGCCCTATGTGAGGGTGGTCTCAGGGCCCAGCCAAACACTTTCCTTAAGCTAAAAGAAATTAGAGCCAGTCCAGAACTATTTTACTAAAACTAGGCATTAATGTCCTGGGAAATGATGAACACAGATAGGAATGTCTGCATTTCTTTATTTCAGTTGATTCTGGCTTCCTTGGAGAAGTTTTTGTGCAGTTATAATTTTTTAATTTTTATATAAAAGCCTGAGATTTCACTCTGGCTAAAAACAGTTTAATTGAATACAAATCAGCTGGATGATTCTCCCCTGTAAAGAGGAAAAAAACTGTGACTTTTTAACAAGGTTTTGGTAAATTTACCACTTTCATGTAGTGTTTATTTCTCTGGCTTCAGATATCACTCTGAGATTTTGATGTTAGGACAGCCTGTGTGTCCCTCTGAAAGTCATTTAATGGATTCGAATGTTTCACTGAGTGCTTTCTGTTCTTGAGAGGGCTGGAGTGGGTCAGCGTATTGTGAAATTGCCAGATGACAAGAGGATGCACTGAAACATCCTATAGGCTCTCTTTCTGCCTCTCCTCGAATTAGCAGCAAGAAGAGAGAAAGGAAAAAAGCCCTACAGGGAGTCTTGTTACAGAAGTTCCATCTAGACTATGGCCAAGGCATATTCCTCCAGGCTGAGAGATGGTTTGCCTAGCCCTTATTTACTAGCCGTATGTTGCGATGATTAGTAATTACTCTCAGAAGCGGTTTGTTTGTTTTTCTAATAAAAAAGTCAGTTTTAGAGAAATGGATCTGCAGTTACAGTGGGTTAATTCAAGAGCCCCTCAACCCTGGGGTCCGTGCCTTCAGATTCTAATTCAAATAGGTTAAAATGGAAATCATGTTTCAATCCTCATACTGCTGCTTTTTACAACACCAGGTCGTCACCAGGTGTGACAAAGCTTGTGTCTGTCTCAAGCGCCTAGGCAGGGACCTCTGAGCTCCTCTTTAGGCTCAGAACTTGCCAGGTGTCTGCCAGCCCTGCGGCCCTGCTGGCCGTTCATGAGGCAGCGCAGCAGCAGGGAACGCGACGCAGGGAGCGTATGGGTGCTGTGGCAGCCACATCCATCCCCTGCAGAGGAGATCTGCAGTTCACAGGTTTACAAGATGGGCTGCTGTGGTCCTGCAGAAGTCCCCGTCGGCTTTTGCCATGCCCTGGGATTCAGTCACAGCAAAGACCAGCTGCTGCTAAGTTATGATGCCAGCAAACTGATAGAGTAGCCTGGGAGTGCTCTGCCTGGGTTTCATAAAGATAGAAGATTTACACATCATACTACATAGAATCATAGAATGCCTAAGGTTGGAAGGGACCTCCAGAGGTCATCTAGCCCAACCCCCCTGCACACGCAGGGTCTCCTAGAGCACGTGGCACAAGGCTGCATCCAAGTGGATCTGAAGATCTCCAGAGAAGGAGACTCCACAACCTCTCTGGGCAGCCTGTTCCAGTGCTCTGTCACCCTCACTGTTAAGAAGTTTTTACTTAAGTTCCTGTGGAACATGAGTGTGTCCTCATCTTAACTACTGAATCCATTGGCCAACTGCAGACAGATTTAGATGTCTGGTAGACTCTCTAAAATTATTACAGCCCTACAGGTTTCATGAAAATAAGCCATTGGAGAGAGAGGAAAAGGCTGCAGGGTGATCTCATTCCTCATCAGCTAACCTGCACTGATGAAAGCCACTGTGTTGTAATTCATATGAAGCTAATTACTGAAATTGCTAATACTTGGCTAAACAGTATCTTGATAATAAGACAGCTACAGAGCTATTTTTGTGCAGTAATGGGTTTCATCGCCATCGGACAGTATGTATGCTAGCTCAAATAGTGGCTTACACTGAAAATCGTGTCATGGAATTTAACTACATAATCCTGTTATACTTACCTATACTATAATCTTGCTATTGTGAGTTAAACGCTTCAGCAAGTTTGTGAGAGCATTTAACAATGATTTATTTTAGGAAAGCACAGGGTGGGTTATACCATAACTGATGATAAGAGGTTCACTGCTTAACACAGACAGAGAATCGCATGGCAGGGCTCATAGGCTCCTTCATCCATGTTTGTCATCACTGCTGTTCTCACATGTCCACACAGCATTGACCTAGCACTGGCAAGGGAAACCTGCCCCTACCTATATTCATTGCATTAGCTACACACACAGATGCTTTCTTCCCATGACTACCACAAATTTATTGGCTGCTTTTGTTATTTAACCTATGAAAGATGTTGCATAGTTTAAAGATACGCTGCACTGACTAATGTTAACACTTCTTAAAGAATCTTTTCACAGTATGACAGACACTTGGAACCCATTATCAAAAATATGTGGTTTTACTGTTGATAGCTTGATTATTTCAGCCTTTTGGACTCTGACACCTAACTTAACCCTGCTTGCTCTGTGGTATGGAGAGCAGTGCAGCAGTGGATGACTTTAAGGAACAGGCATTGGCAAAGGTCTGTATGGCTGAGCAGTATCTGAGGCTCTGTCTAAGGTACCAGATCTCTGCAACTCCAGTCATCCAGTAGATGAAATTTGAGTGCTTGTTGTAATACAAGTTATCACTGCTGTAGTGCTTATTTGTGTTTTTTATATATATATATATTTTTTTTTTTTTCTGTCTCTCAAGAGGTTAATGTTTTTCCTTGCAGTCATGTTTCTCATCTGTAAAATGTTTCCTTTATTAGTCTGGGAAGGTAGTGAAGTGACTTCTGATGTAGGCTTTATCTTGTCTGGTGCAGAAACAGATAAAACTACCAGAGACTTTTCAGGTTCTCTAATCTTTATTTAGCTCACGTTTTGTGAAACTTTATTTCACTTCAAAGAGTGCTCTGCTTGCATAACAACTGGAGCAAACCGTTTTAAAGAACAGCTCTTTCTGTAGCAGGAAAAGAGAAGGAAAAACAATGTTTTTTGTAGTGTATTAGCCTGTGTGTTCTGCATCATGGGAGTGATTACTTGAATAGGAACTCCATTAAATTCTACATGTTGATTTCTATAATTTCACAATTGCAAGACTTTGTTTCTTATCAAAAGGATTTTAAAGTAATTGTATAGATAAACATTATAATGCTGTTCCTACATGAAAGGATATGAATTTAACTATTAAACAAAACTGAGGATTTTTTTTTTCTTTTCTTACATGATTTTAAAGTGAAAACCGGTTAGGTGGTCAACTCAAAACTTCATATGTGTTATAGTTTGATGTGAAAATACTGTGTGCTGCCACCTTTCTCAAGTTATGCAGTATTTTCCTTTCTCTGCACTATGATATATAGACAACTTTGCAATGTTTCAATTCAGAACATTAAGCAATTTAAAGGGTTCATTTGTATATCACTCAAATAATGACTACATCTTCCCACTTTAGATTCAGATTTCGATCTTATTCTACACTAAAATGAAAAGATAGCTGTGAAAACTTCTATCTGAATTTAACTTAGGTGCTCCAAGGCTTTGAGGCAGCAGAATGAAGTCTGAATTTCACAAATGCTTCTAGCCTCAAGATCTCAAATATAGCCAGAAGGTATTGGGCCTCCTTTCCTGTATGTGTATCACTATTTAAATCTTAAAGGTGTTAAAAGCTGCTACTAAAAAAAGTTCAGAAGACTAATTTTGTAAGTGACTTGACTACTATGTATGGCTAACCCTATGGAACAACCAGTGTTTCATTATGTATGTTACAGATGGCGTGGAGATGGCCAGAATTAGTTTTCTGCTGTAAAATCAGGTTATTTCTGGAATATGAGATTTGGTTAAATTACTGGTAACTTTTTGATCTGCTTGAGCATGATAATAATCTATATGTACTGAATTTGTTTTCTTCTAAAATAAGCAAATGTAGTTTTTCTTTCCTTCTCCCCTTCCTCGCTGATCCAGTAATCCCACAGAGAAGTAGAAAGGAAAAAATGAGGCTTTGCACACTGCTGCTGTTTTAAATAATACCTTAAGAAGGTTGTTAGGCTGGAGTCTTTGAAATACCTACTTGTATTGAAAGTGCTCGTAGTCTCGCACACGGTTCCACGGGGAGTTAGTGCTCTGGCTGTGAACTTCGTGAGGGCCGGGCTGCTGATGTAAAGACCAGTGTCTTCAAGACATCTGGTGCTTGTTCTTCTCTGTCCTTGAATTAAACTCCCAAGTTCCTGGAACTGCCCAGGCTCTGTGGGTAATATATGACTAATTCTGCCTTGGAAGAGGTTTAGTATCTTGGCTGAACTGTGAAAACTGCTTATAATTAGGGGAACTGACAATGTGATTCCTCCATGGCTTGTGAGAAAGGCTTTGGTAACTGCCATCTTTGATACAGTTTTCTTTTTTCTCCGAATGATACATAGCTCTGTTCACTTTTGAGACACGAATAACCCAGTGTTCTCTAGCTCAGCTCACTTTGCGATTGCAGGACAGAGACCACTGTTCCTGCGGGATGGCGAGTTCAGATCCCATGGGGTTCCTGGCGCTTTTGGCACACTTCGTGACTCCCTTGCTTTCATCTCTAATGCTGCCAATGGGGTGAAGACAGCAAGGGGTAATGGAGAACCTTGAGCTTGTTGTATCCATGCTTCTAAGGGCTCACAGGTGTGAACTGGAATCTGCTATGATTTAGTACTTGGGGAGCCCTGTGATGTGTATGTTGTGATGTACAGGATAAAAAGGGCACTTACTGAAATGAGAAGGAAGGGATTGAGGTGAGGCTGTCAGCTCTCATGTCTGTTTTTATTGCTGCTGTAATAATTTAAATGTAATTTAAAAATCCTTCTGGTGAAAAAGGAGCCTTTGAAACTTGGATCCTACATGTTGCAAATCTAACATGAAAATTTGTACTTTTGAGGCAGTAGTCTCAGTTTTTGATGGAGATGCTGATGCTGTTGCCCGCTGAATGGCACAAGTGGAGTCCAGAAGGGCATGAGGGGTTCATGCACTCTGGTGGAATCAGCCTTTAAACGCCTTAGCGTTACCCAGCTCCTCTGGCCGCTCTCCGGCTGCATGCAGAGCTCGAGAGGCTGCCACGCAGCCAGCACGAGGGACCGCCAGCACGGCTAGCGGAGAAGAGGCCCGTGGATGTGAACAAACCTGCTCTGGAGTGATCAGTGGGAGTTTTCCTCACAGTTATTGCTCCAAACTGGTGAGTGAGTGCTTTATAGCCAGCTTGCGAGCAGAGCATGGAGAGGAAGGATGGGAATGGAGCAACCACTTGGTTGAATAGGAGGTGAGGAGTGTCACATGAGGCTTCGGGTGCCCAGAGTCAAAGTCTTTGCCTTTGCTACTGTAAATAGCAAGGCTGTGTGTCAAACGATTTGACTTGGCTGCAGAGGGGAGCACTGGGCAGAGCAACGTGTGAAGCAAGTCACAAGAGGTTACGTGGTTTATTTTTCTACGAAGTCTAATAAAACATGCAAAACTCTTATTGCACCAGAGCTTTTGTTTTTCCGGCTGCCCTGTGCTGGATGGGGATGAGGCTTCCGCAGGCCCCAGCGCTGCTTTGGACGGGGTCAGTTCCAACCTGTCCCATCCAGTTGGAACTGCCCACGGCGGCTTCCACAATCATACCCTCACTGCACCTGGTAAATGCAAGTGGATTTCAGTGCCTGTGCGCAAACGTCTCAACGAAATTTTCAGGTGGTAGAAGCTGTGGGAAGTGGAGGGACTTCCTGCTCTCTGCCCGGGTTAAAGCACCTGGCACGCAGTGCTCTTCGGCTGAATAACAACAGCCGTGTGCCCAGCCAAGAAAGCCTTTCCTGCACGTCCAGCTCGAGGAGCGGGAGGTTCGTTGGCCCCGCGTTGAGCGGAAGGCACAAGCGAGGCGGCACGCTGGGTCCACCTGCGCCAGCGGCGACCCGGCAGCTCCTGCAGGCTGCCGGTGCTGCAGCTCAGCTGGCTGTGCCTTTCGCTCTAGCTGCTTGTGAAAGAGCTGGTGTAGGATAGGAAAATGGAGCAACAGGCCTAAAACATATATTTTGCTTTGGGAGGAGTGTGCTGGAACCTGCTGTGTGAAATGACTGTGAATTGGAGAGTCTGTAGAGAGGGGTTGTTATAATTTCTGCCTAACCTGTTAATTCAGTAGTTTCCTTAGCTTTTAATGCGAGCAGCTCGAGAGGGTAGTAGCAACAATTTTTAAAGAAATGTGGCAGTCTGAAATACCAGGCTGTTAGCTGAAGTGTGTGAGGCTTGTGTGAAAGACACCATTCTTGTGGCATTTTATGAGAGAACTGGCAGAAGAAATTAATTGGGGGGGGAAAAAAAACCAACTAAGAACTGATATGAGAGTAGGGGAGGGAGCGGGGAGCTCTGCCTGCCCCTGGGTTGTGCTCAAACAGCCAAGGCGTCTTTTTGCAGGTCTGGTGTCTGTCAGCATGAGCCCTGCCAGCACCAAACCAGGTGTTTCTCTTCAGAGAGCTCTGAGCTTTGTTACTGCGTTTCCATCAGGGTGACTGTGGACAGATATTTTAGCAGCTCTCCAAAGCAATGAGCATCTGATCTGTAAAATGGTGTGAAAGGAGAGAAATTCAGGCAAGAGCAGTAGTATCTGCGTTCTAAAGTATCTGCCTTCCTGTGGAGGGACGGAGGTGAATCTGGCAGGAGGAGGTTTGCCCATGAGTCACTCGTATCTCTACAGGTACATATGAAAAAAGGCTGCTTTGGCTAGAGCTGCCCGGCCTCTGTCATAAGCCATGGCAAAGGTTTGATAAAAGTACAATACCAGTTTGGCAAGATTCAAGCATGTGAAAATCCTGAAGCGTATGGGCATTTATGTAACGCTTCCTGCACTGTGTCGAGCTAGTGGTAGCCCAAGAGGCTGTGCACTGGTTTGAGTTGGCATTGGGTATTAATGCAGGTAGATTGGCTGGGGCAGTGTGACAGTGCTCTGGGGCTTGACTGAGACAGCATGTGCAAACTTCCCAGCTCCTCATTTCTGTGCGTTTTGTGCTCAAAAGGCCCAGTGCAGCCTTGCTTAAGCACCGTGTGCAGGTGCTGGGCAGTGAGGTGAGGGGGGAGCCTCCTGCAGGCGATTGCTCAGGCTGAGCTGGAGAGCTGCAGAGTCTTGAGGGGTAATGGACACCTCAAGGTGTAAGAGGAGGTAATAGGATGCGAGTGTAGAGTGGCCTGGTGGTCCTCCGGGAATCCACAGAGGGAGTCTGTGACTTTTAATGAATACAGGTTTACCTCTATGGATTGAGGGAGCAGGGTAGTACAAATACTATTACACATTGCTCAAGGAGAATGGAGCTGAGAGGAAAATATGGTGTGTGGTTAATTTTTTTTCTTAAATATATATAACTTAAGTGCTGTTTACCTTGGCATCCTAGCAAAGTACTAAACATCCTGAGGCAGATTTAATTTTTAGTTAATGATGCTGTCTTACTAAACTTGTCAGGGAAAAGGGCTTTTAAAAGGTTGGGGGGAGTTCTATATACTTGCAGGAAACTATATCCAGTAAATTATTGCTGTATATAAAGGGAAAATGCAGATGTGACAACACAATGTGTTTGCTAAATATCCGACCTCATTTGTTTGTATGCCCCCTAGGAGAGGATTGTGGTTAGGTATAAAGCCTGGGAGGAGGGAGCATTGGAGAGAAGCTGGTGATGCTTTGGTGTCCTGTCAGTAGCGCTCTACAGTGGCTGTAACTGCAGCAGCCTTGGCTGGGCCTGGCTGGTACTGAGTACTGCCTGCTGATCCGCCGGGGCTGGCGGTGTCTGTATGCAGACACAGAGCATTTAAGGTACATCTGTAACTGAAGGAGGATTATGGATTTGCGTAGACATAATGTGTGTGTGAAATGCTAATGAAACTTCTTTGGGAAGCAGCCATGGGGCTTGGCTTGCTGGAAATACTTAAGGTGGTTGTGGCCTGGCTTTTGTAAGGCCTATGAAGGGTTAACAGGGTAGCGTTCTGTAAAATGCTTTCTGCTTCTGTAAAAAGCTTGCACATAATTAAGTATAAAGGTATAGGCTATGTAATCTACAGTTAACCTTGCCATCTGCTTCTGTAAATATAGCTTGCTACAGTCAAGGATGAGAACTAACAGGATACCATATCCTACTCCTTGCGACCATGAGATACGATTCTGAACTTGCCAAACAGAATTGTGAAGGGAGGATTAGTCGTAAATAATGGTAGTTGTAGATAATGTTTAATGAGCAAAGTTTCAGTGATCTATAAAAAACACGATCCTCTCCTCAGGTGGCGCGGATCTCAGGAGCAACTGTAAGAGATCCGCCGCCGGCCGGCTAATAAAGCTTGCTTTTAAACCACCAGGTTGAGCGTGCGGGTGATTGCTGGGATTACGGACCAACACTTTCAGCTGGAGGATAGAGCTGAGTAGCTGCACAAAGGTTAGCAAAGGCACTAGGTGTCTGTGGGTGTTGCTACCTGCACAGTGGTTTCCACAAGCCATGAGTTGATGCAGTGCCTGCACGTGCACTGCCAGCTGGAGTGGGACGGAAGAGCTGGTGGGGCAGCCTAAGAGGAGACGCTTCATCCTGTTTCATATCTGTTAGTTTCTCTGTTTTATTTTCTAACACCTTAAGTATTGTGGACAGCTGTTAACATTCTGCTAGTCTGTGCTTTTAATAGTGGAAAATACTTCCATTTTTTTCTGAGAACCTACACAATCTTGCCTCTTTGGGAAGGGAATTGATAAAAGGCAGCAGGGGCCATTGGGAATTAGCTTAGTCTTTGATCTCTTGCTTTTAGTAAGAAACCATGTGACAGTATTTTAAAAATATATATTTGATAGTGCAATATTTTAAAAAGAAATTAGCTTTCAGCAGTAAATGTATTTTCTACTTGCACAGCTTTAACTAGAACATTATTATGTGAAAAGATGCCACTATTTCCCCGCTATATGTTACTCCCTCTGACATCTGTTGCACAGCTTGGGTCTTTTGTGCATCTTTTCAGACTTTTTTAGGGGAAGTAAACCAAAATAAAACAGGAGGGGTGGAGGAGGGAAAAGAAAGAAGCTTTATGTGGGGTGAGGATGGGCTAATGAATAAGCAATTTTGGGTCTGTTATCCTGTACAGTAGACAGGATGAAATCACTCAGGAACTTCAATCTGTTCTTTCCAGTGGCTAAAGTAGTTAAGGAGAGGTTAAGACCTGTTCTTCCAGTCATTGTGTGCTAATGCTCGATCAGGAATGAATACAGATGCTGTGGAGGAGTTTTTTCTGGTAGAGTCTTCTCCCAGAGTGACTACAGTAACAAAACACTTGCTTCTTGGTGAGAAGAGCTCTACTGAAATGTCTGTTGCAGCTCCTTGGGTTATGGGCAAATGAGATTGAAGAATGGCTCCTAAGTGTTCAATTTTTCAAGTGATTCATGTTTTAAATGGATGTTTCAAAAGAGAGGTGGTAACTAATGCTGCTTCTGTTCAGTTAATGACTCCTGAAGGATAAATTCACTTTACTGGAATTTCTTTTTGTTTGTTTTTAAATTGCAAGTTTTTTTTTTTTAAGTGGGAGATTATTTTGAAGCCTGTCACTCCGGGCATCAACAAGGTGCCACTTTCAGTTCATGACAATGAAAAGACGAAGAATTTCTGTGGTAGCTCTTACTTTGCTTTTTTTTTTTTTTTCCCCTCTTGCAGGGACAGAAGTAGATCTTGATAGGCAAGAATGCTGCTTCTAAATGGTAATTGCACGGTGCTTTCTGACTCCATGAAGGCATAAAACAGGGAGGTAGGTGTTCAATGAACTACCCTTACAAATATCTCTAGTGATTCAATTTTCTCAGAAATCACGGATTCTCTCTGCTCCAAGAAAAACAGGAGGGTGGCACCAATCCCGAGATAACTGACAGTGGCACATCTCTTTCAAAAAGATTTCAGTTAACCCCTCGTGTGTGATGCAGTACTGATGGGAGTAGCTTAGAAGAGCATGAGAGGACTTTATTCAGGCTTGTCCCAGTGAGACCAACTTATGGTCCTACTCCTGTATTCTAAGTGTTCAAGTAACATTTTGCAGCAACTGGACAAACTTATAGTAAGGATTTCTACCCTAGAACTTGTGTTTCAGAATGTTTTTAACATGAAGTGAGATTATAGATGAGGAATGACAGTCTGACAGTTATGGATGATGGGGTTTGTCTTGCGAGTTTTGCAATGATGCTGCAGAATGCTTCCTGCTGTGTGCTGCCTGACCTGTATAAGACAAATCAGAACAGTCTTCTCTTGTGCTCTGTTATCACCTTGGTGCAGATGAGCTTTTTCTGTTGACATGGGATTGCTCTTTCATCTTGGAGCTGTATTCGTACTTTCTACCACTGTTATCAGTAGTATAAATTAACAAGTGACAAAAATTTGACTTTCTTTTTAATGTATTTGTTCATTCAGAATCACAATAAAGAAGGTATTTTACAGGTAGCTAAGGAGAGGTGACTTTTTAACAATTACTAGTATGAAGTATGTTATGTAAGATTAAAGTTCTTTTGCATTTTTTTCTCTTTTCTAATGGGAGCTAGATAAAAGCAATAATGAGAGAATGTATGTGAAAAATTCTATATAAATGAGAAACTAGAGGCATGAAGACAGGATCTATTGAGTTGCTTGGGAATCTTTTCAGAATATGTCATTAAAAAAAAAAAAAATCATGTGGAAACATATGTTTCCTTGCAACTTTGATCTAGAAGAGCTCCCTGCTGCAAAAATGCAGGAATGTGTGTCCTGAGTTAGAGGGGCAAATGGGTGGAAAAGCAGATGATGCCTTCGCTACCCAGCTTGGGCTGCCCAGCAAATAGAGGCAGCTGGTCATGCAACCTTCCTCTCCGCCCCCCATCTTTTTTTCCCAAAACTCTACTTTTCATTCTGAAACACTATTGAAAAATAAAATGTAAACTACTAACTTGTCCCCTAACAGACTTATTTTTCTGGTCAGCTGACCAGAAACTTTAAATGTCTTTTAACTTTTAACCTTCTTACAAGAGATAAAACATAATGAAAGATCTCGTAAGAAAAACTAATGGATCTTGTGAGGAACAGCTTTTTAATCTCTTATTATTTAAAACAAAGATACAGAAGTCATTGGTCAATAAATAGCAAACCATGGAATGTCATTGATGGAAAGTGTTTGAGTCATTTGAGTCATTGCAAAACCATATTTTGGATTTGGTAATGGCAAGCAAGATTTTTTCTACCAAAGGTGGCTCTAGTGATTTCATAAGGGAAAAATAAAACTACTTCGTAATGATTGGGTAAGTATTTTAATAGTCTCTAATTTCAATGTTATGAGTAATTAAGGTTTAGAAGTACAGCCAAAGAATGAAGCTGATTATTCTGGATTTAGGATGGATATAGTGATTATCCAAGCATATTTATGAGACAAGTTTATTTTTATTGTAGAAATAGAACTATCTGCTTCTGTTTTTGTACATAATTAGGTAGACCTTTTTATAAACTTATACAGTCATACCTTTTCTCTCACCTTGCTTCAAAAGTACAGCCTCTGTCCTGTTCATATAAATGTTTACCAGGATCATACCATATTGCTGAAAAAGTTTGAAAACAAAATGCACAATATTTAATAGTGCCAGATAGAAATATACCAATTTTTGTATTTTCTTCACAGAATCTATTTTATCAAACTTCCTGAAGAATTAATGTCCTAAGTATGTTACATGATCCAATTAGCTTAATTGCTTTTATTTTTTGAAAAAGTAGATAGTTGATTTTAATGCTTTTTTGTAATTTAATATTTGGTAAAGATGTCACTTTGGTGTACCAAGGGAGGTACGCAGGGAAAAAAAAAATTGAAAACTGGGCATGAGAATTAATTTAAATTTCTCCAAACAAAAAATCTGTTTGAAAATTAAAAAGTGAGGTGCATTTGTACTGTGCTTTCTAATATAGAAACTACTTCAAAGCTATGAACAGGAAAGTCTGCTAATGCTGAACCAATGAAGTACTCACACTTTATACTTTAAATAACAGTGTATATATAAAACAGCAAAAGCCGTTATATTTGTGCATGAAATGTGAGTAATGCATGTTTTCATAATGCACGTCTGACATGTTATTGATTAGTGCATCATTTTTTTCCAATGCAATTTCTTTGATAATATGCTGTACATAAATTGCCTTTTTAGAGCCACTTGTCTTTGCTACTCTCTAAAGAAATTCCCATCACCCGTATTAAGTCCACATATGTCATAGTTATTATAATAATAAGATATGACTGCAGCAGATGATGGATGCATGAAATACTATGTGATTTCTATATCTACAGAATGGTGGAGGAGCCACCAGCATGTCTCCCTTCAGTGGCACTGTGTCTTTCTGCAATGAGACAGGGATTACCATTTGAGTTGGGATTGCTCGGTGATGTCCCTGAAAACTTTTTCATCAAATAACTGTCACTCTTGTAAAATTGAACTGAGAAATGATGACCAGACACATGTTGTGTTATTTATGTGTGTTCCTGGTCTGCACATCAGGCAAAGAACTTAAGTTTTGCCTTGCGCTCTGTTAATCTGTAAGTACGTTATGGTGCCTGATGGTAGCAACAATACTCAATGGTCATTTAATGTAATAATATAAATAATGCAAGGTGAACTTTACTAACTTGTACACTGATAACAAGTTAACTAATTCAAAAAATTCTAATTTTAAGTGCTTCATTAAAAACTACTAGAGTCAAAACCACTTCTCAGTAAAACTGGGATTATGACTAGTTTTGCACAAGAGGAATTTCTGAAATGACTTCTCTAATGTTAAACTTGATTTTTACTGAATTAAAATTTGATATCATGTGGAAAACTATTTGTTTGTAAGCTAAGAGCCATTTCAGACTTAAAATGAGTGAGAAAAAATGTAAGATTCTTTGTCTTTCAGGTCGTAAATAGCTATATCCTCAGGGATTTCTGCATATGGCTTTCCATGTCTCAGGAGAAGGCTGAGAGGCTGAGCTGTGGGGATTGCACAGTGAGAGGGAACGAAGACCTGCTGGATTTGAGCATCCAGAGCGCTCTTTCTTGGCTGTCCATCTCCCCAGAATCATGTCCTGGTATTTGCTGGGTTTAACCTTGGCGCTGCTGTATGTGTGAGGAAGTGCTTCTTGGCTGCCTGTTGCAAGCAAGAGGCGTTTGCTTGGAAGCCCTTGGCTACTGGAAAGCCCGCAGCAGAGAGACTATGCAGTGATATCCATCTAGCTTTGTGGGGAGGGTGTTTTGTATAACAAAACATGTTACTTTGGCTTGTGTGCTGATTAAATGACTTACTGTCATAACCCTCTTGAGTAAGTGCATCTCCTGAAGCAGAGTAATGTCTATTTATAATGTGATAGTTCAGTTTTCTCTTGGCCCACAATTCCTGTGCTGTCGTCTGTGATCTATATCCAGTCTTTGCTGTACCGCGTGTTATTTACAGCCTTGTGTTCAGTCAGTCTGGAACTAACCCTTAAAATGTGTTGCTTCATTGCCCTGAGAAGGGATGGGACTGTTAGGCACACCAAGAAGGTGGTGGTTATTAATTCATTTGTTTCAGCTTTAGTTGACATAAAGAAAAGATTTACATAATTGTGAACTTAGAGTATTTTAAGAGTAAGGGTCATGCATGAGAGAAGCAAAAACAGGGTTCTAGGCCTTTTCAGTGTTGCTAAAAATTTGACAACTTATTTTCTGTTATGAGTATTCTCCTTGTGATGAGCAAGTTATTGAGGCTTTAATATCTTTTACTGAGATGTGCTTAGGCCTCCCTTAGATTTCTCATGAGCCTTTACCAATTTCTGTGACATAAATTATGAGTTATTGCCATCTTATGTAAATTTTATGCTGGTTTGCTGTGAAATTTAAGTAGAAAGTGAGATGATTTAAAAGGCAGAACCCTGGGGACACCTTTTTATGTAATTACTTGTCCTTTTGTCATGAAAAAAGGTTGTTGTGGTTCACTTTACTCTGCAGGACCTACAGAAAAGCCTACAAGTTGAAAATGTAATGCTCCAAATATAGTTCTGACTCAGCTGGTAGCCTGTGGTTTTATGTGCTTTCCATAGCGTGGTGTGTTTTTTCTTTTTAATTTTGTTTTTACCAAAGATATGCTAATATGGGCTGTTTCTTCTAAGACAACAGCCTGTGATTATTTAAAAATTAATAGGTTTGTATTTTTGCTAAGCTTTGTTTTCATTTTTCTTAATGAGAAAGAAGCAACAACAGCAAAAATATATATATCCTCTTTAAATAAGCATCACCTCAGACCAGTCCTGTTAGTCCGTAACATTGCTCCTCTTGAATGTTCTCCCATGCTGCTAATAGGCTTTCAAGGTACTACGGCAGAAGGATACTGCTGACACCTGAATGTGATACTTGGCATGCAGGAATTTGGGTATTTTGCCACTTTGTCAGTGTTTTCTATTGCTAACCTTACCAGAAAATGCTACCACCTCTGCTTGTGTAGGAGATAATAGCAGCAAGAGCCAACTTGCATAATGATTACCATCATGTGTTAACACTTTTTTATTTTGTTCTTTTAGCTTATTCTGAAGTACTTTTTAAATGGGCTCCATGACTTGATAAATAAGTCATAATATCTGCACAACACAAGAATCTCCATGTTTGTACATACCTATAAAGATAGCATTAAAAATAAGTTGGTGTCTGGTAGTTATTTTTAATAAGTTATAAAGTATTATTTGCATGGATATCTCCTTATGCATTTGTCAAATTGCTGTTCCAGACTTCCATTCCCTTCAGCTCCCTCCTACACACCTCATTATTTTAAATCTCACTCTTACAGTCGCTGTTAACTCTTTGATATGGCTATCTATCCCTTTGAGGGAAAATAGCAAAATAGCTAATTACAAGCAGCAAAGCCTGGGAAGAGGCTGCAAAATGATTCAGTGGAAGAATATGGAGATGAGTAAAGTATTAGTGCCAAGCCTGCATAACTAAGTAATCATTCTGAGATAATAGGATGTTGCTTGTAAGTTATTTTAGTGCAGACAAATCCATAGACTTTCAATCTAGTAGAACTGTGATATGGACAGGTACAAGTCAGTGTTTTAATGTGAACAGAAATCATCCTGATATGGAGGTCAAAGTCTTAGTTCCCTAACTCTCCCCAGGTACGAAGTGAGTGGGGGGTGATACCCTTCTGCACACTGTGGGGGCAAAAAAAATGTTTCTCATGTGGGGAAAACGGATTAAACTTCTCTAAGCATGTGACAGATCTAGTCATCAATTTGCTTCGCTAGTTTGTAAGACAGTTTGCGAATGTACTTATCACTTGATGGATGCCAAAGCATAGCATGAAAAGTAAAAGCAATATTGCATATGGTGAGCAGTTTACCTTAGCAAAGGCTTGCTGTGTTTGTTCCTTGGCATCCTTATAGCAGACAGTTTTCTACCAGGTTTTTACCAAAACCTGGAGTTTTCTTTCAGCAATAGAGGAATAGAGGCCATTCTTATTACTGGAAGCACAGAAACCTGAGTCTTTCCCCTGTCAGTAGAGACTGTAGTAGTGACAGTAAAAGACAGGCAATTTCTTTCGGGTAGTTTTTGGCGGCGGGTTTAAGCCCTACTGGATCAGCAGAGGCACCTAGTACTCTGGCCGGTGACAGCGGTCAAGGCGCCTCTGCAATTGCATCTCGTTCACAGCTGAACCAAGGGCTGGTAAAAAGAGCAGATCTCTGCAATATATGGAAAAATCTGAGTGTGTTCAAATACAAAACTGTAATCTATTATCTCCTGAAATGGCATTCAAACTAACAGTGCTATTAACCTGCCCTTAATAGCTGTTTTGACACAGGAAGGTTTTTTGACTGTTTTGCCTTTAGATGTCAATTCCTAAAACAATTGATGCTGAAATATGGCGTATTTGTCACCTCAGATATCTTAGTGTCATGTTATTGTAATTGTCTGGAAAGTGTCAGGATGTAACCTCTGATGAGATAAGCTTGATGGCTCAGAACATTTTAGTGAAAGGAAAGTGCGTTGTGGGATATTCATTAGCTAATTGTGACATTAGATGGGAGCTTAATGTTTAAGAGTTGGGAGATTCAAAAAGATCAAATTATGTTTGTCATTATCGTGACACATATTCCTTGCCAAGTGCCTCTCTACTTCATATGTGAAGGTATGAAAGCAAAAGCAGAATATTTGTGTTGCTTAAAGTAACCAGTGAAAAATAATATATTTGAATAGCTGAGCAAATGGTTCCCCTGTTGCATCCCTTTCAACCATGACAAAAAAAGAACAACCACCACACTGCTTTCAAAACATATTAGGAAAATAAGTCAAATTTACATAAAGAATTAAGGGAGGGGGAAGACAGGAGGGGGGCTGTAGCCTGCAGGTTCCTTCCTTCTAATGATCTTGTACTACACTGTAGCAGGAGGATAAACCTGCTTAAAACAATATTCAAAGTAGGTTCAGCAGGAAACACTGAGATACTTCATGAGAGAAGGAGTTGAAATATATTTGCTCCTGATAAGAAATATTCAGCAAATTGGATTCTGAAGGCTGATATCTGAGTGATTGCCCAGAAAGCTCACTTCTCTTGGCAGTAGTGCATTTTTTTCTACCCTTGCATGTGAAGAGTAATGTACCTTGATCACAAAAGAGCTCTTCAGCCTGAAAGTTACTGTGTCCTATTAAATGCTCATGGGTTCCAAGGAAAATTGAACTTCTGTGCATGATGTCTCATACAGACTGACTTACAAGAGTAGCTCCCTTTACTGAGTATAGCGAATAGTCTTCTGTTTTGAGGCAGGTTCTCTAGAAGATGCTTGATCCAGTGCCTACTGAGTCAAGCAAAAGACTGACTTAAAAGAAGCTGCATGAGGCCTTTGCCTTTTCTGTTTCAGGAAAAAGGCAGCCCATATAGATTGTGGTGGTTCATATAATGAAAATATGAAAGTGAGGAGTTTTACCAACTTGGCTCAAACATCTTAGCAAAAGTAGTTATTCAGTAATATTCAGTACTGATTTAAAAAATCAGATCTGTTAACATGTACTCTGCCATAATATTGTAAAGTTTGTTTTTTTTCTTTAAAGACCGCATTCTCATTTAAAGCTCTCTTCAAGGAACTGGCCTGGGGTAAGGCAAGAGCATGCCCAAGTGGATAATGGCTTTACACTTTACACTTTTATGTAAATGGCTTTACACTTTTATATAAAATACTGGGAGTTATTTGAAATTTAAATGAAAAACAATGATCTGCTTTAATTTCAGAATTTGCCTTTTCATTAAACAACACTGAAAAATGTTCTGGCATATTTCACCCTGGCTTGTAATAAGGCTCTGATTTATTCAAGTGAAGATTCATAAATGATGATGGATGATCTATTCATGGAACAGAAGGAAAGATCTTAGGGGATTAATTATTAATTAAGTTAACCTGTGTTGCCTAAATAAGATTAATTTATTCAAAGTGAATTTCTACTCTACTGTGACTTTCCTCTAAGGAGATAGAACCTTAATATCAGCAAGTAATACATGTGATTGTGCTTGGATATTTTATACTATGGAAAGTGTGCAGGGAATTTGTTCATAGTGTGAGGAAGAGGAAAGGCAATGCATCACAGGTGGCTCGCGGTGTGAGAGATGGAAGTTTGGTTGTTTACTTTCTGGACATGTCAAAAAACTTAGCGCTTCATCATGCTTCACTTCTAAATCACGTCTCATTTATGTGCCTGGTCACTCTTGTAATTGGTAACTCTGAACCAAATACCTTCTTGTAGATCAGGAAAATAATTTTGTGAGTAAAATATAATTCCAATAATGATTTCAGAGTATGTATGTCAGAGACTGAGACTTCCAACTTCTTTCTCTTAATCATGCCTCTAAACCATCTACTCTGTTATATGGATACTTGCAAAACCACTAAAATGCATAGTAAAAATCCACAGAAAGTTGAGTGATGTTTACTTTATTTTGAGTGATGTTTACTCCAGGGCGCATTTGGAATGCAAACTGGTGAGGGAAGTCAAGAATAACAGGAAAAATTTTTTCAAATACGTTAACAGCAAAAGGAAGACTAGGGGAAATGTGGGTCCTCTAGTGAACGGGATGGGCACCCTGGTTACGATCAACACTGAAAAAGCAGAGCTGCTGAATGCCTTCATTGCTTCGGTGTTTACCAAGAGCAGCCCTTTAGAGTCCCAGGCCCTAGCGACAGGAGAAGATGCCGGGAGAGAGGAAGACTTGCCCAGGGTAGAGGAAGATTGGGTAAGAGATCTCCTGAGGAACCTCGATACCAACAAATCCATGGGCCCTGATGAGATGCACCCCAGAGTTCTGCGAGAGCTGGCGGATGTCGTAGCCAAGCCACTCTCCATCATCTTCGAAAGATCCTGGAGAATGGGGGAGGTGCCAGAGGACTGGAAGAAGGCCAATGTCACGCCAGTCTTCAAAAAAGGCAAGAAGGAGGACCCAGGCAACTACAGGCCAGTGAGCCTCACCTCCGGCACCGGAAAAGTGATGGAATGGCTTGTGCTGGCCATTGTCTCCAGGCGCAGAGGACAAGAAGGTGCTCAGGACTAGTCAGCATGGATTCACGAAAGGAAAATCATGCTTGACTAACCTGATAGCCTTCTATGATGGGATGACCAGCTGGAGAGATGAGAGGAGAGCGGTGGATGTCATCTATCTTGACTTCACCAAGGCGTTTGACACCGTCTCTCACAACATCCTCCTAGACAAGCTCCGGAGGTGTGGAATGGATGAGTGGACGGTGAGGTGGCTAGATGGCAGAGCTCAGAGGGTGATAATCAGTGGTGTGGAGTCTAGTTGGAGGTCAGTCCTTGGTCCAGTCCTGTTCAATTTATTCATCAGTGACCTGAATGAAGGGACGGAGTGCTCCCTCAGCAAGTTTGCAGATGATACGAAGCTGGGAGGAGTAGCTGACACCCCAGAGAGCTGCGTTGCCATCCAAAGGGACCTGGACAGTGAAAAATCATATGAAATTCAACAAAGACAAGTGCAAAGTCCTGCACCTGGGGAGAAATAACCCCAGACACCAGTACAGGCTGGGGACCGACCTGCTGGAGAGCAGCTCTGCACAGAGGGACCTGGGCGTCATGGTGGACGACAAGTTGACCATGAGGCAGCAGTGTGCCCTCGTGGGCATCTGCCCTATGAGGAGAGGCTGAGGGAGCTGGGCCTGTTCAGCCTGGAGAAGAGAAGGCTGAGAGGGGATCTGATCAGTGTCTATAAGTGCCTCAAGGGAGGCAGTGAGGAGGATGGGGCTGGCCTCTTTTCACTAGTGGCCACTGACAGAACAAGAGGAAATGACCACAAACTGAAGCATCAAAAGTTCCACGGGAACTTAAGGAAGAATTTCTTTACTGTGAGGGTGACAGAGCACTGGAACAGGCTGCCCAGAGAGGTTGTGGAGTCTTCTTCTCTGGAGATCTTCAAGACCCGCTTGGATGCAGCCCTGTGCCACATGCTTTAGGTGGCCGCGTGTGCAGGGGGGGTTTGGACTAGATGACCTCTAGAGGTCCCTTCCAACCTTAGGCATTCTATGATTCTATGATTCTACTTAACTATTACGTCAGGTTATGCTGGGTTGAAGAAAAGCACTTGCTACCAGTGGTTCTTGTGTCACGGGCTGCCTGTGTTGTAGCTAAGGGGTGTAGTCCCTTGCAAAGCCTCACACTAACATATGGTCTGCTGCTGTTTTCCTGATGGGTTTCTAGAATATTTACAGCAAACAGTACTGGGTGATAAGGTTACTCTCCTGGCCTCAGGAAGCCGTAAAATATATAAAAACTGAGATAAAACAGCATAAAATATCAGAATGGAAAGCTCAGCAGGATGGATATCAGCAAAGAGAAGATCTACTTAGGGGTTCGGGAAAGGAACTGGTAGCCAAGGCAGGAAAACAAGGCACAGGCTTAGAAGGAAAGTCTTGAAAAGTAACCCCAATGAAACAAATTATGGTTGTCTGCTCAGAGTTGTACTTCCTCAAATGTAAAATGTCTGCTGCTTGCTTTACCTATGCCCGAGGACCTATAAATCCTGAATTTCTACTGTTGATGGGAAGGGTTGAGGAGAAAGAGGCAGTGATTGCACTGCTGTGAGAAGGAGGCTAGAGGAAAAATAAAACAGCTGTTCTTAATAGTAACATTCATGTCATCTAGCCTTTTTTATTTAATTGTGCTTGCTTAATCTCCATCCCAGCTTTGATACTCTTATTTGTGAGAATGGTCTGACCTGCTCCTTATCTAGTTGTCTATGCAGGTGAAAAGCATTAACTCAGATTTTTTTTTACTACATTTAAAAAGGTTTACAAGCTGTTATATTTTGTTTAGTTGGAGTCTTATTCAAATCTTACATCATTAAACCTAAAGCATAACTTGCAATGTACCACAAAGGTACAGCATGTCTCACATGCCCGGATGATTTCTCTCCTAATTTGTTTGATAAGTGTGAAGAAAGCTTAATACAGATGAGCAGGTCTCACTCACAGATGTGAAAGCAGTTGGCTTATCTTCAAAGGGAGTTGTAGAATAGTAGGTTGGCTGCAGGAAGAATTTTTGTACTATTCTCATTCAGGCTCTGAAGTTGGAGTGGAAAAGACTATAATCATTGTTTCTATTCTTCAGTCATTGATTTTTCAAGAAAAATAGTATCTCAACTTTCTGTGTTAAAGCACTTAAGAGCAAAACATTCCTTTTTTTTTTTTTCTTAGTAGAGACTATGCTATGGCTTGTTTAGAACAGTTCTGCAGCTGTAATGACGTAAGCAGTTTGTTTTTAATAAGAAAGCAGTCTTCATGTAGAAAACCTTGAGAAAACTAGAGAAAAAATTGCTTAACATGTCTTCAAGGTTGCACTTCTAAAACATCTGTGTTCAACCTGGAGGAAAAACTTCAGAGTAAATGTAGCCCTTGAGTCTGAACAAAGCACAGTTTTGATTTTGAACTCACAGATGTATGTGTGCTGTGCATGTGTTACTTCCAAATCCCTCCTATTTTCAACAGCCATGTCCTCAGTTCTTCAGGGCACCGTTCACTCTGTGACAGTGTCGGGCAGTGTCAGTCCAGTGGCATTGGTCCCAATTCTCTCATAGTTCAGTGCTTTGGAGGGGAGTTGATCAGGCAGTGAACATACAGTACTTTCCCCCTGCTCTGTAAAGGGGGAACTGCAAAGGAAAATACAGCAATAGACAAGGAGGACAGCCAGCTGGCCCTTAGCAGTGTCCCAGACATTCAGTGTGGCCTTGAGGCCTGAAATAACCTGTCTGCCCTTTACCATACATGAGTATATTTATTGGAAGTAGGTCAAGACCAGCATAAAAACAGAAGAGGGCAGGTCATCTGATTCTGTAAATTTATTGAAAGGACTTGTATTTCTGCTCAGATAATCTCAATCTTAATTATAAATGGATTTTCTGGGATTTGTTCATGAATTTTACTCCTTTTATTGCATTTGTCATCGGTCATGGAAAGCCAAATGATGGAGTAAATGCCTCTGCAGGAACAGAGGAGTGAGAGTTCAGTGCAGTTCAAGCAGGAATGGATAGAGGAGTAATGGTAGTTCATTAATTGCTTGCTGTTAAATGTGTGTATGTCTAACTACCTGCTTAATTAACAGTTGGAAGTGAAGTATCACGGCACTAAGCTACCTTACACAGGGGAGTTCTGTTAGAGTAATTACATGTGTTCCTGGCAGTTTGACCTTTCAGCATTCATTACCTGGAAATGTGCATCGTGGGCTAAACTGTTCAACCACAGCAACTCAGTGGATTTAAGGGGAAAAGGTGTCATCGTAGAAGATTGAATTTTCTTACAAGCTGTTATGACACCTGTGGAAATCAGATGTCAACTCTCTATGTAACTGATAGCTAGATATTTCTACAATGAACATATGTGCGTTGAGGAGTGCTGGGACCTGACCCAAGGGAGAATCTTTGCTTATAGTGAGAGCCGCTGTAGGGCGTGCTCAAGATGATCGGGAAAACGTGGCAGTCCTAACATCCTGCCCCTTGTTCTGTGTGCAGCACTAAGGGCTGCTGTGTGCGAGAGCAGTGCAGGATCCCCCAGGACTTGCTTCAGCTGGAAGCCGAATCTGCCTTGCAGTGTGTGGCAGTACAGAAGCAGAGTCGTCTCAATGGTGGTGTCAGGTGCTCCACTGAGGTGGGTGCTTTGCAGGAGGCTATAGGAACTAGAAGGTTTTATCTTGGGTAATTTCATTAAGGACTCTTCTTCAGCAGAGAACTATAGAATAGGCCTTGTGCTTTTTCTCCTCTCCCCTGAAATTCTAGTTTAGCCAAACTCTGATGTTTTTAAAGAGAAGAAGCAATAACCAGTTTAGGAGATGGCAGAGCTAGGGTATGAGCCACTCTTAGGGGTGGCTTTGTTCAAGGATTTTCCAACATGCTTCAAGTTTCACTTTTTAATGTAGTACGAGTTAAACTTCTCCAAAATAGAGAGTCCAAAACCAAATTCCTCCTCTACTGCCTCTGTCCCTGTCTTTTAAAGGTTTAGTCAACTTTGTCATGGAGCCTCGACTTGCTTTATTGAGCCTTGCCTCCCATTTGGAGGCTGTGGTTAGTTGTTACAATGCAAAGATACTGATACAGAATGTATCTATTCCTACCTCACTGGCAGCAATACTTCGACTCTGCATGGAGCTGCTGAAGTTCAGTATCCACTTGCCATGACTAAGCTGTGTCTTTCAAATACCAGTAGTGAAGGTCTTATTTTCTTTCTGGAAAATGGAGAATTTTTTGGACCATAGAATAAGCGTGAAGCTAGTTGGTGTTCCTCTTTGTTTCTCAAGTGAGACCACTCAGTGTAGTTCTAGCCCTGGGGTGTCCTTTCATAGAATCATAGAATGCTTAAGGTTGGAAGGGACCTCTAGAGGTCATCTAGTCTAACCCCCCCTGCACACGCAGGGCCACCTAGAGCACGTGGCACAGGACAGCATCCAAGCGGGTCTTGAAGATCTCCAGAGAAGGAGACTCCACAACCTCTCTGGGCAGCCTGTTCCAGTGCTCTGTCACCCTCACCGTCAAGAAGTTCTTCCTTAAGTTCCCGTGGAACTTTTTATGCTTCAATTTGTGGCCATTTCCTCTGGTTCTGTCAGTGACCACCAGTGAAAAGAGGCCAGCCCCATCTTCCTCATTGCCTCCCTTGAGGCACTTATAGACACAGATCAGGTCCCCTCTCAGCCTTCTCTTCTCCAGGCTGAACAAGCCCAGCTCCCTCAGCCTCTCCTCATAGGGCAGATGTTCCAGGCCCCTGATCATCCTCGTGGCCCTGCGCTGGACTCTCTCCAGCAGCTCCACATCCCTCTTGTACTGTGGGGCCCAGAACTGGACACAGTACTCCAGATGTGGCCTTACCAGGGCTGAGTAGAGGGGTAAGATCACCTCCCTCGACCTGCTGGAGATGCTCCTCTTAATGCACCCCAGGATGCCATTGGCCTTCTTGGCCACGAGGGCACACTGCTGCCTCATGGTCAACCTGTCGTCCACCACGACGCCCAGGTCCTTCTCAGCAGAGCTGCTCTCCAGCAGGTCGGTCCCCAGCCTGTACTGGTGTCTGGGGTTATTTCTCCCCAGGTGCAGGACCGTGCACTTGGCCTTGTTGAATTTCATGAGGTTTTTGACCGCCCAGTTGTCCAGTCTGTCCAGGTCCCTCTGGATGGCAGCACAGCCCTCTGGAGTATCCGCTACTCCTCCCAGCTTCGTATCATCTGCAAACTTGCTGAGGGAGCACTCTGTGCCTTCATCCAGATCGTTGATAAATAAATTGAACAGGACTGGACCGAGGACTGACCCCTGGGGCACTCCGCTCAACACAGGCCTCCAACTAGACTCTGCACCGCTGATCACCACCCTCTGAGTTCTGCCATCTAGCCAGTCCTTTGCCAATCGATTTGTTGCTGGTAATTCTTTATTATTCAGAGGTGACTGTAGTCTCACTGCTTATGTTGCTTAATAGGTTGTCTTCAGAGAATGTTCAAAGCTGCCAGGGAAAACGTACCTGCAGATGTGGTTGTAGAATTAAAATTTCAGCTGGGGGGCAATGTGAAGCTATTACTTTGGAAATGGAGTAGTGTGGTACTAAATTTCTTTTCAGACAGAAACCAAAGTACTACTTTGTACACACTTTATTACCGTTGTTTTATTAGAGCCACATAAATTGCTGCAGTAGTATACATTATTTTTAGTGCTTTAAACTGTAGGAAAATTCTGAGAGGTTAAAATTGTTGTTTGTTTGTTTTAAGAGTGTTGCAAACCTGGGATTCATTTGAAGAAAAAACTTACTTTCACTGGGCCATTTTTTTTCTATAAATATCTGCAACAATTTCACTTTATCAGACTATAGTAGTTACAGTCTATCTGGTGAGAGTGTAGCAATACTAAATATGGATATTATTTCAGTAGCTCCACTATAAAATAAAATATTTTTGAACACTTCCTAAATTTAAACTGTTTTTTCTTTTGATGAAATTATTGAAAGCTTTAAAATTTTGCACTACATGTGAAAAGTCTTTTGTACTCTTGGAGTTGTATGGGCTGTGAGTTGATGCAGTCTGGAAAAGTAATTTTTTCAACCCACCTGACTTAATTCTTCTATTAAAAGAAAAACCACCTAGTTTGATACTTGATGAATATGGATAATATGAATAAATATGTTGTACAAAATCTATTATTAAATACATCAACTGTTAGTATTTTATAGGGTGCGTGGGAAAGTGTTTACTAATAAAATATAACATTTAAATTCTATGTTAATTTCCAGCAATGATCAGCTAGGCGTTTTCTTTGTACGAAAAGCGAGTAGGTAGTAAGAATGGATTAATTATTCTAATTATCTGTGACAAATCCATTCCCTTTTACTGTAATCTCAACAAGGAGTTATGAGAGCTAATAACACTTCTCCTCCTGAACAAATGCAAAATAACAGTACAAGCTGAGAACTGTTGCTGAGCAACTTGAGCCCTGGTGCGCATCCACACTGTGATTATTTCTTGTCATGTTAGAGGTGTATTGGGCTAATGGGCAAAGCTTTTGTCTTTTGAATAATTTATTTATTTATTTATTTTAATTCTGTGTGCGCAGTAGAACACTTTTGCAGAACTTGACTGATTTCAGAAGTGAATCATCTCTTGAAAAGGCAGAAAAACATGGTGACTGCACCATGAAATGTACTGCAACAGCAGACATGAGCACTGGATGCCTCCTCTAAATCCTACAGCTCTTTTAGATTGTTATCTTTCATAAGAGTCATGGCTTCCTACTGATTTTGAAGAATGGAGTTATCCAAAATTGAGCAAATTGAGGTTTTTCATGTGGTGCAGAGGCCTGAACCACAGACCCATAACATGGGGAGAGCACTGCAAGGAGATGGCTCTGACTTCCAGGTGGCAACTCTGTCTTCATAGAAACTCAGTATCTTGGATAGTGAAGGTATTGCAGGGGCAAGCTCTAGCCTGGAAGCCTTAGGTGTGTAATAACAAATACCGAATGTTTGGTGCAAAAGATTACCCAGAATCTTCCGAAACAGGGCTTAAACGGGGCAGCTCCTGTAATGGAGGGAGGACCCTGAAGAGTGAAACAGATGCTGTGCTGTGTTTCTCTGAGGGACCACATGGAAAGGTAAAGGTAGAGCTGCATGTGACCAAGAAAGCTGTCCTAATGGTTGTAGCTTTTCCATAAAACATATATGTAGAGCTATGAGGTGCAGACTATGTGTGTCTGCTGCCAATGTAACCTTGCAGAAAGCCTCACTGCCGCTTAGGGGAGTGCCTAACAGTGTGAGCGAGTGTTGGTCTTATGCTGTGGGCATGTCTGAACACACCTAGTGAACAAAAAAAGGTTTTATATTTCCTATCACAATAAAATACATTTCCAATTAGTTGGAAAAAAAAACTCAATAATTATTCTGGAATAGTTATTTTAGTGTCAACCAAAACAGTTATTCTGGGATAATAATTCTGATAAAATTCCAAGTGCTAATAAATCTAGGTCTGTCATTTTGTTCACACAAGGTGTACTTGCACAATTAGCATTCTGTTTGCCTCCTTTACTGGCTCTTTCACATGCCATTGTCACAGCCATTCACATAGTGGTTTGTACTTCTTAATTCGCTATGACTTTGAGAAGATCTGCTGTGCAAAAGTTTATTCTCTTTATTCTCCGCACTTCTGAAGATTGCAGTAGATTCCACGTTTTGCAGTTCCTTTTCAACTTCTAGCACTAACTTTTCACAAGATGAGAGTGATGGACATTTCTATAAGCATGTGTCTCAGTTTGCCCTTGCAATTGGTGCTGCCTGGTTTGTAATTCCACTCAGTAGCTGCATGGTCTACCCATGTGAGACCCGGGAGCAGCGTCAGACTGCATCATAGTCAGTTGACATTTGTTAAACTAACAGGTTTTTTTTGTTTGTTTGTTTTTGACTTGGAGGTTGGGAGTAGGGCAGCAGGGAAATGGAATATGTGCACCTTCTTTGGACCTTGCACAAATGCAGTTAAGTTAATATCTTAACTCTTTCCCATTAAGAAATTTGGTTGTTACCCATTTGTGACAGGTGCTGTTGGCCCTGCTTTTTACTTGGTGATGTTTCAGCAGACTCTGTGCATGTTTTTGATATGCTTTGCTCATCTAATGCTCACTCCATCATGACAGGAGCTTTTCTCAGAGAGGAACAGTGTCCTCATAAGCAGCAGGCTATGGAAGTTATGATAGATTGGCAAGGGAACATCTAATAGAGCTCCTAAGTGGTTCAGTACAGACTCACTCTGGATTTCCTGGTAGCTAGAGCTAGTGGTTAACTCCATTTTGAAGTTTTGTTGATCTGCCATTTCTTCAAAGTTATTGTCTTTCAAGAAGAGGAGAAGTTCAATTTGAGAGCAGCCGCGCTTC
Source organism: Crypturellus undulatus (assembly GCA_013389825.1). Classification (NCBI taxonomy): domain Eukaryota; kingdom Metazoa; phylum Chordata; class Aves; order Tinamiformes; family Tinamidae; genus Crypturellus; species Crypturellus undulatus. Next base: position 159,310 of record VWPW01013442.1, read on the forward strand.
TAGATTAACATGCTCCTCTTCCTGATAAGAGCTGAGTTTAAGGAGCCTGGAATTGGACTGCAGGCAGAAGCAAGTATGAAGTGAAAATTCACAGTTAAGTAGAATGTTTTGGAATTGTGAATGTGTCATAGGAGCTGCCATCATAAATAAAATGTTTCATTTTAAACATAATAAGAACTTTAATAGTCTTGGGCAACATGTGATTTTTAAACTTAGTTCAAAAGAAACAAAATAAACCTAGCAATCGCAACAGAAAAGCCCTATGATCTTTATTCAAGCTAAATGTGTGGATTTAATAAAATAGAGAAGGTTGGCAAAGCTGAATTTCAATCAGGAGAGTAATCATAGTATATGGAGAGCTCTGTTCAGGAAGATGATTAGTCAATCAATATGCAGGTAATTTGTAATCTGCATAATATCCTGAAGTGTTTGGTTTCTGGACTTTCACCAGAGTTCCTCTAAACCTTTCACTGTGTTTGTGTTTGAAAGCATGTGGTTTGCAAAAAGATTGATGAACCAAAGCGAGGGGCCGCAGTTTGTCTGGTGCAGGGCAAGCTGTTGCTTTGAGCCTTTGCGCAGTCTCTCTGGGGATGCAGCTTTCTAGCTCACGGGCCTGGTCCTGTCCTCACGTAGTGCTGTCTTCAGGGTGCTGGGGCTCCCTGGCTTGCAGCTGTCCTCAGTCCTCAGCAGGCCCAGGTGGGCATTGTTTCCCTAGAGAAGCCTGTTTGGGGGCTATAGGGGGACAACTGGCTTGGTTTCTCTCCTTTATCTCCTGTGCAGGTGAAGAAAAAGAAATCAAAGGCAGTTGCTCAACTCAGGCTTGAATTGAATTAATATATTTTTTTATCTTGCACTGGGCTAAAAGCTCCTCATCTTGTTTCATGCCAGATGGGACTTCTTATTTTGGGGTATTTGCAAGATAAGACAGCAAAAAGCTGTGTTCGCAGTGCTGGAGGAATGGGCTGCTCTTTTGTGTAATAATCTAGCAGTAAAGGTGGCCACCTGGCATATGAGAGACTTGAAATTGTGTCCTTTCCCCTCCCAGGAAGATGCCCTAGTCTCCTCTTAGAGCTGTCCTACCTGTATAAGAGAATGTAATAGCTAATGAGATGGAACAAGGATGAAGGAATAACTCCTCAGATTCCTGGCAAGGATGGGCATAGGGCACTGGATTTTTATTTGCTGTTCCAGTGATTTTTTTTTTCTTGTAGACCTTGGCTTGCAAACGGAAAAGATGTCTCTCATTAAACTACATGGTGTATGCTTGGGGAAAAATACAGCTGTCAGGCATATACGCAGAGCACTGGTGTTGAAAGGAAATTCTGTTCTGGATACTGTGCAGTCTAGTAGTTCGGGCATTTCCAGGACAGGGCAAATAGTGGGACCAAATCCAGTCAGGCGGAGAGAGGGATTGAACGTGTATCTCCATCAGTATGTGTGGCTGCCTTCACTTTCAGGTGAGACTTTGAGGTGAATTAAGAGACCATCACTGCCATGGTCCTGTATTCAGGAAGAGCAATGCCAGGTGTTCAGGAGAACTTAATGCTGTCAATGATAATGTGAAAGTACAATGAGCAAGAATTGTTTGCACAAAATTGAGTGGTATTCATCTGTCCCTGTGACACAAATATATAAATATAGTATACATATATCTATATAAATATATAAATAATAGTATTTTTTGAGCAGTATACACTGAACTGAAGCCATTATATGCCATCCTTGGGATTATGTGGCTTTTTTTGTTTTTAATTAGTATTTAACTCTATCCAAATAACAGACGGTGTGGTGGTAATCATAATGATACAAGAAAACAGTCCTGTGTATTTTGCATTTTGTGGTTGGCAATCTGAGAAAGAAAAAAGAGTAAAATTTTCACTGTTGATACTACTGATGTTTAAGAATCCTGTTGCCAGTCCCTGCAGATCCCTATTTGGTGTTGCCCTGTGCATAATTCCTGAGTGTAATCCTTTTCATCTGCCCTATTATTTACTGGGTTGTAACTTCAGCTATGCATTTGTACACTAACATGTATACCGAATAGAATATGCAAAATGTTGGAGATGATGCACTTGAATAACATATTCTTCAGAAATACACCCAGTGTATTAAATAATGAGAGCCTTTCAGAAGTGGCACCGTTGCTTAAATCCACACCCCATTATAGATGACTGTTTGAAGGCTTACAAAAACGGACCCTCATGGAGCTTTCGTTATCATCTTAGCTTCTTCCAGACTCGCGAGCAGCTTCCAAAATGCTGAGTGGTGCTGCCAGTCACGTACCTGGAGCAGTAGCCTACCTACTGCAAAAAGAGCATGTTCAGATTTACCTCTGCTCTGAGCAGGGTAAATAAATAGTTTTCTCTTAATATTATAAAGATCGTTTTCATTCTCCACATGTAATGTGGAGCAGGACTAAAAGAAGCCAAAGGTTGAGTAAATTAATATAGTCCTACTGATGGATTCCAGCATCATGGATTAAACTGAAGTCTCCTGGGAATTTTGCCTTTGAGTTCTGGAATTACTACCTTGATACTGGATGAAATCTGTTTTTCCTTCTTCCCTGTTTTCCCCTTTTCCCAAAGATCAATTTTTATAAAAAAATCCTTCGGTTAAGTTCCTTTTGTGAATATTGACAATTATGGCTCTGAGTATAACTAAGTGCTTAAATAGCAAACTCAATACAATGAGCAGATAAATGAGCATGAACATAACCATTTATTTGGACAGTTTCATATAGCTGTAAAATGTAGTGAGTTTTTCTTGTAAAATTTAATTAGCATGGCAAATCACAGCTCTGTAATAAACCCTCAGTGCAATTTAAGCTTGTTTTCATCCATTATCCAAATAGTGATTTCTCTGGAACAGGACTATTAATGTAAAGTAATGATCATCTTAATTAATGCGATCTGTGGAGTTAACTGTAATGTGGTTTTCCTGTGATGATGCACACTATTACAAACATGTTTTTACAACGCAGAAGATAATATATAAAAAAATGGCTTTCTGATATTGCATTTCTTTGGCATTTCCTTGCTAATCTGTCTTTAAGTGTTGAGCAAATGTTTAATGTAATGACTGCTTTCTGACAAAGAGTGGACTTGCACCTTTTTTTGACCGACTAGTCTTTTTTTTTTTTTTTTGTCTATGTTGCCACAGGAAAGTTAGCCTTGAACTGGTGGAATAAATGTTATGGGAAGTGTCAAATATGTCAATATATTGGAAGATGGAGGTCACTGCATTCCCCCTCCACTCATTTTTCTATATCACCTCTACAACTGAATGTGTTCTGAATTCCCAGTGTGTAGTCAAGGATACTTTTTTGACTGGTGTCTATTTGGTACCTTCCTCTTATACTTACTAGAGAACTCTTTATCCAAAAGCAAACTTATTGTTTCTCACTTTTTTTTTTTAAACTAAGTTGAATAAAAGATAATAGCCTGAACTACTTTTTCTGTTTACTGTGTAGTTTTTAATCTGATATTTCCCTCTGCCAACCATATTATTCAAGTGGCATACTGAGGAGAATGATTTCCCGAATAATAGCTATTTAACTGAAAATATCTTGCTTTTAGAGTAAGCTCTCAGTTAAAGGAGCTGTAATTATAATTGTGTTTGAATGAAGTAAGTCATTAGTTGCCTCAAGTAGGAAGTGGTGCTGAATGGCAATAATGACTAGGGATTATCACAGTGCAGGGCACAAAACAGAGTGTTCTGGGGGCAATATTTCTTCTGCTGACTGGGTCAGCTTGCCAGGCCCTCCCTGCAACACCTATGCCTCTCCTCCAAACACATCCTACCTGACATGACAAGGTTTGTAGAGGTGGCGATACCTGTACCAGGGATAGAAAGCAGATCTGAGAACAGAACTGCTCATGACATGGAATGTCTCCTTTTCATCCCGATGACTTTTGGAGGAACTTGGAGCTCAGTTACATACCATGGAAGAAAGTCCTTGCAGTAAGAAATGAAAGCATTATACAGGAACTTGGTTTGCAGAGTTGATAAAGGTTGAAGTACTCCTCTCTGAAGCACAGAGCATGTCCTTGGTTGCAGAGCAGATGCGCATAAGAGTCTTCTCCTTGACCTCTGGTTGCTCAGGGCTGGAAGAGAAAGCTCGTGTAAGACACTTCCCTGCGAATCAGACAGGAATGCAAGATGTCAGCAGATGGTCTTACCACAGCTTTTTTTGCAGGGAATTGTTACCCTTCTAGATGGTGAGAGATGAGGCTGTGAGTAGTGTGAATTACTCAGGGAAAACAATGATGCCTTTGGTTTTAATTTCTGCTCAATAGAGGAAACTAAATAAATCAATATTTCTGTGCTAACAAAACTCCCAGTGAAGCTGCAGATGAAACAGTGAAGCTGTTATTTGCATAGCTTTGTTTCTTTTGAATGGTATATCTATATAAAGCATAGTTCTGCCAGTTAATTTGTGTTCATCTCAGTTTAATATTGCAGTGTTGTCCAACAAAGAATTTCTGCTGTAATGAGATCCTGACCTGTACAGTTTTTGCTTTCATAAATATTTAACTAGTGGTGATAATTCATGAAGTTTAATTAAGCTATGCAATCTGGCTCAGATATTTTGCAGTCTTTTTGTATAGATATAATTTGTGGTGATGCTGGAGAGAGTTGCTTGGTCTACAATAACGCTTGAAAAGGTAGGAATAGTTTTACTGGCATAAATCTGTTGGAAACTGTCCGTGACAAAGATCCGTTTTGCCTGTTTGTTTTGTAACTATTTGTTACACCTACTCAAATGTTCAAGTATAGAAGTAAATGGTTATAGCTTGAACTGAATTACTTGAGTAGTCACTCTGGTTACTACTAGTGTATTAAAGTCTGCTTAGTGGATGGATATATACTGTAGGATAATTCCTATACTATAGTGTGCTTTAAATCAGGGATAAAATTCTAATGGTTAAGAGTGTCATGAGAGGCATTTTCCAGCCTTTGCTTGTCTAACTTCTGGCTAGACACAGCATACCACTTAACAACAAAATCAACCTCAGTGTAAACTATTTTGTGAATTAGGGGTGATCTGAGACTAGAAAAAGCCTTGATACTTAGAACTTGCCTATTAAAAGCTATTCATGGTGGGATTTTTGTTTAATTAGTTTTATGCAGAGCTGAGTAGAAGGCCAAAAAATGTTATTTTGTCAGCTAAACCATGTACAGAGAAACTGAGTTACTTTTAGTATGACGTGCATAGAAACAACTGATTCTGCAAAGCATGTGGGATTTACATTGACATCTTTGGCATCTGTTGACAAGCTCTGAATATTTTTAGTACTGCATTTTTAGTTAATAATTGATTTATCCTATTGGGAGGTATATTACAATGATGATTTTTCTTTCTGAACTGTCTTAGAGCAGGAGTCACAACTTGTCAGTAGCATTTGTTGCTTCTCTGTTGTGAACCTGAAGATTGCACAGTTGGGAAGGAAGTCGGGGTACAAGTTTTCTCTGTTTTCTTGGAATGGAGGCAGAGCCAAGAACTTAGTTGTGGAGGGTGAGATGGGTTTGTGTGATTGGGTACGCTTGAGTAGCTGTTAGCGCTGCTTCAATTATTAGAAGAAAACTCCTTCTGTGAAGATGGAATCTTTATGAGGGAAGGGACCTGCAAACCTGTCTGCAGAAGTCCTACAAATGCCAAAATCTGACTTTGCTGAAGTATAACTCTTCTGGGCACATGGTTATTTTCCTGTGATGTTTTTGTTAAGGAATATAATGTAATCTACATGGGTCTGTTCTCATTTTGAAAGCAAGTTTTTTTGTTCTCTCACTAGCAGAGGTGCTTCTGAAAGCTGCCATCAGGAATAGCAAAAGAAGAGCAGGATGTTGGGCCTTCCCCCCGGCTTGGCCGGAGGGGCTCATTCTGAGTAGTCTAAATGAGAAGAGTCAAAAGGTGTCTGGAATAAGAAACATTCAGAATATGAATGATTCTTCTTGGTTTAAATGAATGAACTTTTATAGCTATATGTTAATTGACTAAATTGGTCCTCGATACAAGACACTCTAAATAGCTTGTCAAAAATTGCTCTTCGCTTGTACGACACAGCCAGAACAACTCATACAATTGTAGCTTGGGCTGCTACTGGATCCCAGGTGACGGTGCTGTCAGCTGGCCCTCCAGATGGCACAGATCAGGATGACGATGTGCTGGGTTATGAAGTGGAAAGTGTAATTACCAGGTTAGCAACACACGATGTTGGATTTGCTGTTAGTGCTAAAGCTAGGGAAGTTGAAGCATACGTCAGTTAAAAATCCTCCTAGGAAAAGACCAAACGTGTTAATCTATGAAGAACAGCTTCACTGGCCGCCTGCAGTTTTCCGAGCACTTTTCAAGAGCAAATCTTTCTCCTCCCTCAGTCCTCAACACCATGAACAGAAGCAAGGCCGCCCAGCTGGACTTGGTAAGAGCATCAGTGTGGAACAAGTGTACCAGGATAGTGACTGAGGGGCATTGAAGTAACACAGGTGTGTGAAACGCTATGTTCTTGAAACATATGGGCAAAACCTTCAAAATCCTAGTTTTGAGGTACCAGCAATGTGTCTTGGGTCACCTGAGGACTTTCTTAATGCCTTTTTAATATCTCTGAATCTTTTGAAATTCTTGACACATTATAAAGGGATACACTACTGAAAAGAATGAAGCAAAGCATTTTATAAAAATATGTGTATTTCTCTCATTTTGTTTGGTAGTGTTTAAAACTGTAGTTTTAAACTACAGTTTAATACTTCCAGTTTGTTCAGTAGTTTCCACAATTATTATTCGCTGATTTTGTTGCTTGGTAATTGATCCTTCTAGCCAAAACGAGAATGAGGAGTGGGACTTTTTGTTTGCTTTGCATGCAAGACTGTTCAGCTGTTTATTCATGACTGAGATTTTTTTTTTTTCTGTTGAGTAGGTGCATTTAGTCGCTATAAGTCCATTTTTACAGTACTCTCCAATTCATATTGAATTCTAGATCATTAAAAGCAATTAAGTTGCATTTGCTATCACTTGGGGAATTTCGGACTCTCCTATTGAGCTTTCAGGGTGGAGGAAATCCTCTGAGAAAGAGCTTGCAAATTAATGGCTGTAATTAACAGTGTTATTGCTTATAAAGATTTGCAAGGCTGCTGAAAGTAAATGTTGTTGGAATGAAATCCCTCCAGGATTCCCTGCATTTTAGAATTTTTCTTTAGATACAGTTCATGGTGGGGTGGGGAGGGGAGTGGAATTTTTTTTGGCTGATAATGCTGGGTATGTCCCCACTGATTTTGCTTGTTTATGGCAGGATACCCTTGCAGGAGGCATTCCCCTGACTTCTGCTTGTGCCAGTGGGAGGACAGAAATAAACATTGGCTGTTACTTTATTTCCTAATATTATCTTATCTTCACTGAGCTTCACATTTAGAAAAGGATAATAGTGAGCTTTGTTATTCAAATCAGTGCACATTTAATTAAGCCAGGTGAAATATTTTATGTCTATGTTTTTTAATTGCAAAAATATTGATTATTCAAAATTTAAATGTTCTGTAAAAATGTGTACATTGTGGCAATAGCTCTGGTTTCCAGTCAGCTACCCACTGCCTTGGCAGGCTTCTTGCACACGGAGAGCGTGCAGGGGTTGCCTGGTTTCTTAACGGCCTGTCTGGTAAGCTGGCTGGGAGCAGTGAAACTGGAAGTCCCAAGGAGTCATCTTCTCAAGATCCAGGATCAGAAATCCTTGTAGTCTAGGCTCCCGAGGCTCTTAGCCCAGCCTCAGGCTGAGATTTTTTTTTCATAGTGTTATTCTGTACTATTATGTGTGGTTTTTTTTTGAAAAGCTCTTTACCTTTGGCTTTTTGATCCAAGAAACAGTCTTATTCCCACTAAGAGCTGATGTGTGTGAAGAGCACATATGTGTCGAGAAAAGTTGACCCTGAAATAAGGCTAAACATTGACAGTCACGAGCATAAACATTTAAAGATCAAATAATTGTTGGTGATATCAACAGTGAACTAGTCTTGACTTGTCTCCTGGGTATTTCTTAAGCTAAGGAAGGTTTTGAGGATAAAAGTGAAACTAACATCTTTTCAGTCTGTCATTCTTGAGATTCTTTTCAATATGGAAAGCCTTGCCTTTTATTTGAGAACACTAGGGAAGGGGAAAGTTAATGAGACAGTTTGTGGGAGTAATTTTTGAATTGTGCAGACTATGAAGACAAAAGCCAGCATCAGGTCATGTTGTCAGTCACCAGATAGGTAGAATATGGTTTGCTTTCCCGTGTCTGCTTTGGAGAATTTGTCTAACCGCAGCATGATGTCCAAACCTATAGTAAGTCCTGTTGCATCCCAAAGTTCAGTAGCAGAATAGCAGTTGGGAAATCTAGCTTTAAGTTATGTTCTCTTGTGGCAAGTTACAATATTGCTCAGATGTGTGGGTGTGCATTCCCTGTGGTTATGACCTCTTTGGGTCTGGCTTTGACCAGACTTTGTTTGCCAGCTCTGTGCATCCTAATTAAATTATTTCCCTGTTGTGTCCTGTAGTGAAATTGAGAGTGGAAAGATGCTTGCTTTTTTTAATCAAACTTAAGATTGTCTCCTTTTTTCTGTTCTTTAATCACCTCTGTTTACATTTGCTCTTCACATTTTTCCTTGCTGCAGCACTCTCCAATAAGATATTCAGCATGCAATGCAGTATGACAGTATTAGTAGTATTTTTTTTTTTAACGTTTCATTGGGCTGGAGGTGATGGCAGTGCTTGTTTCTGAATGCATTTTCCTTTAGCACATTGAACATTTTTATAGCATAGTATTCTTTTATAGCAGTGTGGGGAGGCTTTTGGAAACTGCTTTCAAATTGAAATGGCCAATGACAGGAAGAATTAGAAGGGGATGGAACAATGTGTGGTAATTTTAGGATTTAGAGTAACTTTTAGATTTTATGTCCCACTTTTGAATAGTAGCAGCACAGTGCTGGCAGATCTATACCTTGACATATTCTCTATTATCTGAGCTTATTCCTGCCCAAAGAGGCATAAAACTGGCCAGTGGTACATCAAGTAAGTAGATATTCAAGAATCAATGTGGTGTATAGAGCGTGAATATTTCTTAAAAATTATTATTTTGACATAAGAGATTTAGCATTAAGTCAGCACATCAAGGGTAATCTCATAGGAGTATGCTGAAGTGTCCAGGCCACAGGAGAATGGCTAATTCTCCAGTGCTGCTCGGTGGTGTTATGGAGTTATATGTTACTGCTAGTAAGGAGTTTAGCCTTTGAATGCGTGTGGTATGTGAAAACACTTGTCATCACCATTCTCCTCCTCCTCCCGGCAGTATTTTAGTCAGATCATAACCATAGATTCCTCCATCAGAGAATGAAGAGAGGGTGAAAAAGTCTTTCATATAGAAGCATCTAGGCTATTTAACTGGGCCCAAATCAGGATTTGCCAGCTTTAAATTCAGCCACAATTTAAGCACGAAGGGGCTTTTTAAGCACTTCTGAATGCATTCTGTGTAGACTTACCTTTGGCAACTGCAGTACCAACCCAGGAAATATTTAACCAGCTGTGATAATTCTGCCTGTCCTATCTTTGGAGTGTTAGGTCCTTGTGCCTTAAACTGAAGCTGGATTTGGTGTGAAAGGGCTTTCCTCCCTAGTTTATATTCCAGAACTAAAAATCAACAGTCAGTGAAATATTAAATAGCTAATTTACTTTAAAAGAAATTAGCTTTGGAATCCTTTGTGGCTGAAGAAACAGGTAAGATTGATCTATATAACATTCTTCTCATGTGCTTCTCTAAGGAAATAGAAATTAAGGACTGCACTTGGAAAGAATGTGGAAGGGATTTCATTCTCCTTCTGCAATGTAAGACATGTGCTTTGAGTGGTAAGTTAATTGTATTTTCAAGCCATGCTATTAATTGTAGCAACCTTAATACAAATCGGTGTACAATATATCCCTGGGATATAACAGATGCTGGCTTATGGAGCATGTATCAAACATGTAAGGCAACAAGGCATCAGTCTGTCAGATGCTATGTAGCCTGAGGAGCTAATAACTATCCTCAGAACAAGCTGAATCATGCGTACTGAAAGGGGGGTTCTGTGGGCTTTCCTTATCTTCAGTAGTTTTTAATACAGTATGAGTATTGGAAGGATAAATTGCATTAGTCTGTTCCACTGATGCTCATTGTGGAAGAATACAGCTATTTGATTACTTGAAGGGTTAGAAGCATTAGCGACTTCTTGATGTGCCCTTTTTGGTGCAGGGTGAGATCTCTCAGACTCGTGCAGCATTTTCTGTTAATGTAGTTTCTGCAGCCGATAGGACAGTAAGAGAAGAAAGGATCCCTGTGTTGGTCGGTACAATTCCTTTGCACCATCCAGGGCCCCATTGCACTAGTGCTCATTAGGATGTGGTTGGAATTCTTGTTGTTCAAATCTGCCTCAGTGCTAAGAAAATGGGAAGAAACAAAGATCATTCCTGTTTTCTCCAGCTATAAAAATTCTTCTTGAGGTGTTTCTCCTTTAAGTTTGCACACACCATGTTCTAAAATTTATCTGCATAAAAATTCTTTGTTACTAAAGTGTCTCAGCATAATTAAGCAAAGTGTATTCTTTTTCCAAAGTTTATTCCAAAATCTTCACTATTGCTGCTGCGCATGGAAGTCTGCTGATCAGTTCAATATAACTAATCGTTTTTTTTCCTTCTCTAAGGAAGAACTTGCTTCTATTTGGAACTTAGTAAATGCGTGGCATCATTGTGTGTGTGCATCTCCCCAGCTGCTGCTTTGCTCTTTCTAAACACTGATTTATGACAGGTTCATTCTTACAGTTGTTCTGTTTTGTCCACATAAAGCAGCAAATGCTATTTACTTTGATCCTAGATGAGTTTTAATGCAGTGAACAAAGGTAAAGGCTTCAGGGGACAAAATAACCCAAATGATGGTCTAATGTTTTGCATGTGAAATGCGCAAAAAGATAATGTCAGTGGCCCCAATAATTGCCCTTGTAGCTGATGAAAAGACTCAGTGATGGTGGGAAACAGGAACTCTCTTAAATGTAATAATATTGTGCACTGTCAGCTAACTTAAACCAAGCTTCAATTCTAAAGGACTACTTAATCTGTAACATGATGATGAGAGGCAATTGTTTTGATAAATACGTTTTTATAAAGCACTTCCTGTAAGAATTAATGGAATATATGGAAAATAAAATGTCTAATATAATAATATCTTCAGGGGAGAAAAGTAGGAATTTTTCAGGGGACTGTGAAAAGACCTATGACCCTTGCAATAGGTGACATTTTTCTTTCCACTGGAATGCAGGATGACCAGAGCATTGCGTCCTATTATCATCATGAATGTAACAGGCACTGAAATGCTCATCTTGAAAGATGCTATTCTAGTATCCTCAGGGAGTCTAATCATAGCAGAGAGCAAATAACTGTGAGCGTGGGAAAGGAAGTTCCCTGGTTATGTGTCTTCCATCAGGTGTTGTTGCAAACTGAAATGTAAGAAACAGCTCCCTGTGTTCTGCGTTTCAAAGGCTAAAAAGCACCACAATCATAGAAGGACATACTTGAAACTCAGGAAAATCCTTTTCAGGGCAAACAGGGGATATTGTTTTTGTCTCTTGAAGTAGGTGTTTTTTTTTTTTTCCCCAACTAGTAAATTCTCCATTAAAATGGTATTTCATTTTCAAATATTAGAAAAGTATCATTTTCAAAAATACTTTAACATAAACTTGGAATGGACACTGCAGCATTTAAGTTTTTTTATTTTGTAATTAGATTTTGGTTGAATATTTTGAAGAACTTCTCTGCCCTGTCTTTCCTTCATCCTAGAAGAAGAAAGGACTGATATAGGGACTTACTTCTGTACTTTTCCTTTTCCGGGAGGGTGGAGAGTGGAAGCTTAAAGGAAGAGTATCATGCAAAAACATTCATTGATTTTTTTTTTTTGTGGAAAAAATACATGTTACTGGTCATCTACAGTAGTGTAGGTGGATCCCAAATTCTTGAGAAACTATTCTATGCCACATGAAGTTTAATCCATACAAGAGCTGAAACTCAGATGAACAGGGTAGATTATGATGTCCATACATTTCTTATCGTTGGTAGATAAATGCTCAGAACCAGAGACTGTTGTCCAGGTCTTCCCTGAGTGCATTCCCTGCTGTGCAGTGGGAGCAGGGGGGCATGACTGTATTTATGTGCCCGGTTGAGAAGCACCTGACATCTGCGTGTCACCAGTGCTGTGTGGGGGCCGATCCCAGTTGTGTCTGCACACGGTGTCACCTTTGCCATGTGTCGCTGAGCTCCTCAGGGTTGCTTCTGTGGCACCAAATGGGGCCTGTGCACACTTGGTTTCTTTAGGTGTGATTCCTAAACTCTTCTGGCACTGAAGGCTCCAATTAGGGTGTTGTAGCGCTTCCTAGGAAACACACTCTAATTTTATCTTTCCATTTCTTTAAAAAAGATTGTTCTAATGTTTCCTTTCACAGATGTAATTTATTTTGTTTGTCTCCCAAAGATGATATTTATAACTATGTCCTTTGTTCATGAAGCACAGATCTGTTCTGACATACTGTCTTTTCCATTAGTTTTAATGGAGAATATGATGCAGTGTGCTGTCAGATGAGAAATAAAGAACATACTTCTTTCCGAGGTGTATCGTTCAAATCTATTAGCTGGCAAAACTCATCTGAAACTTGATTGAGCCAAATGCTGAGTGTGCCTAAATATTAATGTCATCAGGGTAAGGATTGCACACTGCTTTCCAAGAAGCTCTGACCCACCTGCAGGAAGATTGGATTTTGGCTTACATGTTGATCTGTTTTAGGAGATCTGATTGATTTCTAAAGCGACCTGTAAACTTTCTCTCCATATTCTTGGTCAAGTTGCTTCATCCCCCTCAGTATTCATTTTGTGGAAGGGTTGAAGCATTCCTATTTCACCCAGAGAAGCCCAGGTGCCCATGAAAGATGTTGGCACTTTGGCAGAGCATCTGTTTTCTTTCATAGAAGGATTTTATTGTAGCTGGGGAGCCTGGAGATGTTGCAGCTCTCATTCTGAGGGATGAATATCATAACTGCACTGTGTATTACTGGTTCTGAAATCATATGGGATTAACAATGCACATTTTACACAAAAAAATGAATGCTTCCATTATTGCTGCATACTTGGCTGAAGGTAATCATATTTAAATGCTTACTCTGTTTTCCGCTTTAGTATTCTTGATTTCTGCGTTTTAAATATATTATATACCTCTTGGAAGGATTTCATGATAAATGAAAGTAAAAACACTCTTAAGTTTTGCTGCTATTTATTTTCCAGGTATTTTATCATACTTTTAGGCTGCTGACTGCTGAAAACTCACAGCCTAATAGGAACCTTATTTTGCTATAACTCTCATCATCTCGTGCTTTGACTGCCCTGTCTGCCTTTGCCTTGGGCTTTATTGCAAGGTGCTCTGAAAGACTTCAGTTTTAAATTGCAGTCCGTGTGAAATAGGAGCACTGTGTGCACAAGTTATATGCTTGCATTTTTTAATAATTATAAGCAATTGCCATAAAAGCAGTAAGAGTTTATAATAATGTAACAAAGCGAGTGTGTGTTTGGAAATGAGAACAAACGTGGTTTGGAGCAGCGCTGGTGCATAGTTTAGACTATACTGAGAACAAGCACAGAAGCCTTTGGTGTTCTTCGCAGATCTGAAGTGAGGAGTCACCACTGACTGAGTATGGGTCTGAAATGCCAGCTCGGGGCCTGAGTACAGGGCTCAAGGCTAGTGGATGGGAAACACGAGCAGCCTCCTGCTGTTTGTCTCCTATTCAGGGAAAGGTGAGTGCAGTGACACTTACTGGTTTGGGTGCTCAGCTCAAAACTGTGAAAGTAGGAATGCTGGTGAGTGTTTGAAAACAAGGATCTGATTTGTTCATTTTAGTTAATTGTGATTCATACAAAATCAAGCGAGGCTTGGAAAGCTGGAAGGCAGAATTAAAACAAAAGGTTCAAAAGAGTTCTGTGTATGTCTTATGCATATTTATAGGTACTGAAAATAGATTAGGAGAAATTAAATACAAACTTACTGAGCTGCAGATTAGTTTTGTTTCCAGATTTCCCTCATTAACTGATAAGCTTTGTCCTGAAAGCCATATCAGCAATAACAGTAGCACTAATAGTTGTAGGAGAATATTTTAAGGGCTCTTTTAAGATGCAAACATACAAATTTACCAAGATTTTTGCTAAACATTTTGCTTAAGAGGTTCTCAAAGTATGAGTATTAGCTGTAAGGTTCCATCTATGGGGCAGTCCTTAATTTGATCACTGATATTTTTCCAAAAAGTTTCTTGGGTTTATTCTGTACTTCAAGTTTTCATTTCAAGCTGTATTTATTTGAAAAGGCCACTGTTGGTTTGAAGTGCTGTTGTAGTGCAAATGAACTCTTGCAAGTTATTGTAAATTGCCTGTGTTAGGGACAGGATTTAAACTTTTCCCTTTTAAAAACAACCTCTGTGGTGAGTAAAGATAAAATGACTGGAGGGAGGACGAGGTGCCTGGAGCAAAGCAGGCACATTCACAGCTCTTTGCTCACTGGCCACAGGAGTCAGAAGCAAGGTTTGCTATCATTAGCTGTTTATGTAAGGGCTATTAACAGTTTAAATATGCAAAATTCTTATTATCTCCTTTTATGGATTATATAAAAGACACTTTTTTTTCTTCCCCGGGGGAAGTTCTAAAATAGTTTATGTGGAAAATGATTGATACGTTCATCTTAGAGAAGGCGTTTACTTTTTTTTTTCTCTTTTTGAAATATTGGTGCACTAAATGAAAACAAATACCATATGGATTTGCAAAGAATCGCAACCATGTAATGAGCTTCAAAACTCAATGTTAGAATAATTAGACTAACGCTGAATTCTAAGTTGTGCCTACCAAAACAAATCTCATTTTAAAACTACTTTAAAACTACTTGAGGGTTGTAAGTGTTCTTCATGCGTTTAGAAAGAGCAAAGGAAGGACATGGCACAAGAGCTCGTCTTTGCACATCTGGGCGGCTGTGTTTACGGGAGCACCAGCCTCTCCCAGGAAGGCAGAGGGAGGAGGTAGGAGCTGCTGACTAGGCCTGTGCCATGGGATTCATCCTGGTGCCAGCAGGTGTTGGGATTCCTCACATAGGGATTTGCTCCCTCTCTGGAGAAGAGTGGCCGGGTTCCCTTTGCTGCAGGTGTCGGGGCTGGTGGGGGCTCTGCTTGCTGGTNGGTGGCCGGGTTCCCTTTGCTGCAGGTGGGGCTGGTGGGGGCTCTGCTTGCTGGTTCCATTCGAGCTGTTCTCCGGGCACGGCAGCGCAAGGATCACCCGGAGCAGCACTCACCTTCCTGGGAACTGTGCGCACAGGCCGCGTGACTGAGCTGTGCAGCCAGGAGCAGTCTAGGGATGGCATCGGTTAACGCTGCACGCAGGGATTTCCCATTTCCTGGCCTTTCTACTCATTTCCTCAGTTTCTCTACCACAGTCCCTTTTCCTTCCTCTTCCTACTGAAAAGAGAAAACAGTGTGTGGGGGGGAAAAAAACAAACATCTGGACCCATTGAGATAATTGTGAGATTTTTCTGAATCCTATGTTTTTTTTTTTTTTTTTTTGTCTCCTGTTGTGCCTCAGTTCAGGGTAAGATTGTGCTTGTACCATTTTGAGCAATGTTTTCTTAATCCAAATCAGGACTGAGTGTTGCCAAAATAAACAATAATAGTGTTATGGTATTTTAAAGCCTAAAAGGGGTTGCTGTTAAAAGAAACAGTTGCTTGATTATTTGCCATTAATTAGTAAGCTTGCTTGATTTTTTTTTTTCTTTAGGCTTTATTTCCTCCTAGTGTATTTTTCAGCTTAATCAAACAATGATGCTGAAAATGTGCTGGGAATATTCTCCACTTGAGTAATTTACAAACAATGTCCTTTTGCACTTCTCCTGCTACAGTCAATTTAATGAGACCCAATTTACCTCATAAATTAGCATTTATTTTATCTACAGCAGTAATCTTGGATCGAAGGTACATAGCTTGAGATTTAAAATATAATAGTGCTAGGGATGAATCAATAAAGAAACAACAGGACACTATTGTAAATGTGTTTCTAAATCTGGTAACATGGAGACATGAAGCAGAGCATATTACTGTGAAACTGTGTTCAGTCAAGACATTAGGAAGTTACATTAGATTTTAACACAGTTGCAATTTGAGCTGATTTTATCCACCAAAATGGTAGATTTGATTAGCCTTTGAGCCAGGCAAATGCCTGTTTTTAATTTCTAATATTGTGTGCTCTTGCAGTAAGGTTGAGATATTCAGTGTATGAGATGAGACTTACCTAAGCTAGGTAAGTTGCTTAAAGCTGTTTTCTCTGCTGCTACTCAAGCCACAGGCTGTGCTGTGGGGTTGTCGCAGGCTCGAGTGTAGCTGGGGCACAGCTCGGCCAGCCCAAGGTGACGGGCTGCAGAGCGCCCTGGGTTTCAGGCGTCCCCTGAAACAGCAGCCGGTTTCCACCCAAGGGTACCACCCTTTGATGACATAAGGCTGCCAAGTAAATGATACCACTGGAACTGATTAAAACCAAATCCCTAAACCCCCGTCTTCTCCTTTCTGTGGAGTTATTGAACGTTTATCAGATGAGGAGGCAGTGTGTTTGCAGCACAAGTCACGTCAGTTTTGCCCTGCGAAGGCGATGCTGCCGCTGCAGCCGCAGGCGGGGGGCTGGGAGGCGGCGCGGCAGCAGCTCTGCCGCCGATGCCGTCGCCGCGCTATGCGGGGCCTGGCTGCGAGGCTGCCTCCTGCCACCTTGCCGTGTCCTCACGTCACCTTGGGCAGCTCATTTGGGCAGCCATGTCCAGCAACGCAAAATCTAGCCATCTTAAATAACAGTAAAGAAAAAAAAAATCAGTATTTGTACCTATATGAGGTACCTAGCCCAGTTCATATTGCAGCTAGACAAACAGTTGTGCCAGCACCGCTGAAGAGGCAGTGGAATAGGAGAGGAAATGGAGCAACAGAGATGGGGCAATTCCTTGAATCTGAGTTTCTGTCTGCTGGCAGCCAGCATTCCTCGGAGATCTGGAGAAGAGGTAACTTCCTACTGCCCTCCACAGCCACCATGAAATCCTGTTCTTGACTGACTAGCAAATAATCATCCTTCCAAAAACTAAAAGCTGCTCTCATCAGTACTGCGAGGTAACAGATGTGATTGCTCTGCCTCAAGTGTAAAACATCTTTTACTGATGTGGCATCTGGTCATGGGATCATATTGCAAGAAATGTTTTGATGTGAAATTTTCATACCTGTTCACTTGGGGTAATCTAATAAAAAGGGATCTGGCAAAAGCTACTCAGTTGGTTAAGACAGAGCACAATTTTGTTTTTTGTTGGGTTAACCTTCATAATGGCTTTGGAAGTTGCAGAAACATAGAGATGTGTGAGCTTAAGTTTGTCACAAAAATGAGTGTTACTGATCTGTGTAGTAAGGATCTCAGATTTCCAATCTTCAGATTGGAAATAATGTAAGTTTTCCATTTTAATTTTCTTCTCCAAGCTCTTCATATTTGCCTCATGTCCAGGCTCTTGATAAGAGGTTTATTATATCAGACAATAGTAATACAATAATAATAGAAGTTATAATAAACGATTATTGTATAAAGTAGCACCCCAAATGCATTTGAGCGAAAAATACAGATGTTCTGCCTGAGATTTGGCCATACTGAGTGCCTGACTTAGAAAATAAATTTAAATTGAAAATACAACACAGGTAGCTAATTTGAACAAACAAAGAACAGCAAAATGCTAGAAGGAAGCACAACTTACAGTGGTTTGACTTGCAACAGAGCAGCTGTGTGTGACCAGCCAGGACTGAGGATGTACCTGTGATGTTAATCCTGAATTCAGTTGTCTATTGCCTGCCATAATACCTTTCTGTGACATTGCCCATTGTTTATGGCACTCCTTGTATCAAGGAGAGACTTGGTCTCTCAGCCTTTTATTTTGTTGGTAATCTGAGCAATACGTAGGTTCTTGGAGTGCATTTTTCTAACTTTAGGGTTTTCCATACTTTTAGACAGCTTAGTTCAGGAAGATGGTATGAGAGAGAATTTCCTGTATCTAAATTCTGAGCTTTTTATTCAAGGCCTCTTTCTGCTTTTGGTTTCCCTATTCCCAAAGTCCCTATTTAACGTAGTTGTTTTTGTACCTGATTTGTGTATCGCTAATCTGAAAAATTAAAATATTACCAATGAGTTGTCAGCTGATTTTAGAAAGCACATCTGTTGCATTGAGAATAAGAATCATCAGTGTGTTCCTAACATTCGTTTGCATTAAGCTTTTATTGTGAGGTGCTGTTTATTGTGAGCTTTTGACAGCAGATACCAAAAATCTCCATGAGAAATGTCTGAGGCTTCCGTGCTGCTCCGGGGATTTTTGGCTTTCAAAGAGCTCTGTAGATGTGGTGTCTCTCTTCCCTTTGTTGCCCTCTCCTTTTCTGTTGGTCTGAGATGTTAGACTTTAAATATATTGGTTCTTGGAGCAGTTTCCTCTTGAGGCTCTGTGTTACTGGAGCCATACTGAGATGCTGTTCAGAATAGCTTCTGGATGCTGACCCATCTGTTCCTGGGCTGAATTCGTGCTGCTTCAGTGGCTCAGGAACTGCAGCTTCTAGAAATAAAACACTGATCTTCTAGTTAAAAGCCCAGATTGTACAAAGACTACTTGTCAGACTCAAGTTTTTTAATCATTCCTGCCTGTACCTGATATAGCATTGGCTTGAACCTATTTTTCCTTGATTCTTATTATTTCCTGTATTACTTTTAGGCAGGTTGCCAAATGTACTCCAGCTTCTCCACATCTAAGATGGGAATAATAGAGTAAGAACTGTGAAGATGCTGACATTTATGGATGTCAGTGAATGGGAACAGGTCCAGTGTTTTATCTGAAGATGCTGTTTTCAGTAACTATAATGAAGAGCACAAACTGTTAGAGTGTATATATAGATATAGTATTTCTAATCTCCAAGTGAGTTCAAATTTTGTGAATTCTTCTTCTTGATCTCCTTTCTTTTTATCCATCCGTTTTGCAAGTCATCGATGCCTGAGGTTGCACTGTTGACCAAAACTTCCTTCCTGGGAATGTCTAGTTACCTTTTCCAAGTCATTAAACCTTTTAATTTAGATGTTTTCAACTTGACTTTTGAGATAAATGCTAGTTCTTTATAAGAATTATCAAATCGACTTATAATATTGTTGCAAACTTGAATAAATAGTTCTAAATATTTTTTGTGATATAATAATATTATTTTTAGAGGCTCTTATTTTTTGCATAGGATGTTCTAAAAATTAAAAGTAGTGAAAGGACTGTACTGCACCAAGTGTGGACAAAGAGGTAGCCATGAGCAGTGTCAAGGCAATGTCAGAAACAGCAGTAGTAATCTTTAATAATTTATAGACCATGAAGGTGTAGCTAATGGGTGTTGGTATTTCCTTTAGCGATCTGAAAGAAAGGCTAATGGAATTAAAGGACAGGCTGTAATTATCAGTGTGTTCTACCACCTTCTTACATATTCTTATAATCAAATTACACAAACAGAGATTAGCTGCAATTAGGTATACATGTAACCAACTGTAAAACTGTATTCAGAAAGTCACATACAGTGGAACTCTGCAAAAGTTGGTGTTCAGTGACATTTAGTATTTTCTTTGAAATTTTTTTGCTGGAGAAGCACAAGCTTTGGTTGCTGGCCTTGACAAATACTTAATCCTGGAACCTGAATATAGGAGTTAGTTAGAAAGAAAAATAATTCTGATAAATAAAGTCTAGAAAAAGCAGACTACACTTAAATAAGGACAAATACACCTGTCAGTGGGAATCATGAGTGACACATACCTGGAGCAAAAAGCAACTGAGTGGCGCTCACACAGAGACCGAGTTTCCCAGTTGACTGGGATAAACAACTTTGTCCTGTTAGGAAAGGCAAATGCCATAGAGGAGCTGCAGTATTGTATAAAGGATGTTTGAAATAATTTTCCTGCTCTGTTTCCGAGCTCTTGCTCTGAAGATAAGACTTCATCTGTTTTTCTGTCCCCCATATAAATAGGGCCAGGTAAGAACTGAATAGAGGCATCCTGAAGTACTGGAATCTATCAGAACCAGGGTCCTGTGAGGAGAGATTGCAGGAATTGAGGCCATATGGGCAGTAATGATGTTCTGGACTGTGACACTAAAGTTTTCATAAAGGTAAAAGGCAAGAAGGTTTAAACTCTTCCCTCTCTGTGTACAGATAATGAGAAGGGGGCTTAAATTACAGCAAAAGAAGTTTATTTAGCATCAGAAGAGCTCTAAGAAATAATGGCAAAGCACTGTAAAAACCTACCAGGGGAGACTGCTAAATCACTCTTGTTAAAAAGTGTTCTCCAAGAACTCCAGAAGCATCTGCCTGGAGTGGCACAGTATAATTGATTTTGAAGGTTATAATTGATGAAGGAGATGAAATTAATTATAATTGATGAAGGAGATGCAATTATCCTCTGTCTAGCTCCTACAGAGGTGGAAAAAAAAATAAAACAAGATTAAAAAAAAATAAGCATAAGCAAAAAGTTACGAATAGGTTTTCTGCCAGAATAGTTGCCATATGGGGAGAATGTAGGAAAGCAATTATGAAGAAATGGGCAAGTTGGGCAAGTTAGGCAAGTTAAGGATCTGTAATGTGTAAATCTGTCAACAATCTATAACTGTGTTAAATGAGTAAGTACAGGTGTGCTCATGCTCTTTGTAAACTATGTGCCATTTCTTCCATGAGGTGACACAGCTGTTGAGTTTCTTGAATAGTGACTGTCCCAAGAGTGTCTTAGAGCCAGACCTGTGGAAAAATTCTCAGATACCTGTACCTGGGTGCAGTAGTCAGAAGAGGCCCAAAGTGTCCTAGAGTGTTGATCCAGTAGTGATCACTGCAGAATGCAGAGGGAGGGCCCAGTCTAAACTGCCAATGTTTGAAAAGGCTGAAAATTCAAAGAACTGAAGAAGTCGTGCCAGTTACTACAACAATTGTTGCCTCATGTTGTTATCGATCACGCCACAGTGAAATGTGCTTGCAGGGCTACTGCAGGGTTAGCACAGTGTGTTATGTGTGTCTAGCTCATGCTTGATTCTTGTTTTCTTGCACTTAGATTTTTTGGAGGGGTTGAGTGTTTTGAGGAAGGAGGGGAGCTATCGCTTGGAGAGAGAGGAGTGTGACAAAGAAGCAGAGATGGCCCAGAGAGTTGGCGGCCTTAACATTAAATTGGCTTTAATTGAATTGCCTGAAATCATGTTTATAGGATAGTGATAGGCTTACAGTTCCCTGGTGTAGAGAGGAGAGGCATACTTGCTTGTTGTACAAGATCTGTTCTGACCTCTTTTGTTGTTGTGATTAAGTTTTTTCCTCTTGACAGTGGTAAAGAATTTCCTGTTGAATTTGCTAATCACATCATCTGCTGATGCATGAAGCTGGTAAAAATGGTCAGAAATGTTCACAGAAGAAACTATTTATGCCTTTTGCTGTCCCTACCAGTGACTAGTCATGTGTTTCGTCCTGATTTGGTTAAAGAGAATAATTCTGAAGGTATTAAATACAGCGCTGTTATTGTTATTTTTTCAAAATAGACTTTGTTATGGAAGATGGACTGTAGTGCAAACACATATGTATGTATGTAGTTGCACACAAAGTGCAGCTAAGCTTTGTTGCCCTCATCTACCAGTTTTCTTCTTGGAGGTGAAGATGACCTCGGCATTAACTGATGGATGTATCTGGCAGTTTGTACATCCACACAGGCTAAATTAAAATAGTCTTAGGGTGATCTGCTTTATATATATATATATTTTTAATTTTCCAAATTGATTACAATAGCTAGTGCATACCACTGCAGTGCAGTCAGCAGACTTGATGCCGAATTTCCAGCATGTAAGTTACATGATCTCTGTCACCTTGCTCTACTAATTGTATCTTATGCTGATCCTGGGACAGCTTAAAATTTTCTATACTGTGAAGTTCTCGCCAGAGACGCCTCCCTTTGGCCATGCAGGCTAATGTATGGACCAGTTTGGACCGCTGATANATATATATTGATATTGATATATATTGATTTGATATTGATTTGATATATATTTCTATATATATATATATTGATTACAGTAGCTAGTGCATACCACTGCAGTGCAGTCAGCAGACTTGATGCCGAATTTCCAGCATGTAAGTTACATGATCTCTGTCACCTTGCTCTACTAATTGTATCTTATGCTGATCCTGGGACAGCTTAAAATTTTCTATACTGTGAAGTTCTCGCCAGAGACGCCTCCCTTTGGCCATGCAGGCTAATGTATGGACCAGTTTGGACCGCTGATACACAACTGAAAATCCGGTCCTATATATGTGTCTGGTGGCTGAAAAATTACTGGAAAACATGGGAGAAATTTAGAGGCAGCTTTGTAAAAGTT
The DNA here is from genome assembly GCA_013389825.1 of Crypturellus undulatus. NCBI lineage: Eukaryota > Metazoa > Chordata > Aves > Tinamiformes > Tinamidae > Crypturellus > Crypturellus undulatus. Next base: position 181,791 of record VWPW01013442.1, read on the forward strand.
TATATGAGGTGTATTAGTCTGGAGAGAAAAGTGATGAGCTCTTTTTAGAAATACTCTTTTCTTTCAACAACAAAGGTCTATTTCTGGATTTTAACACATTTCAAAGACCAGTGAAAGCATTGCTGAAGAAAAAAGGCAATTTATTTAAAGTAACCTTGTATTAGACCATTTTGTCACCTAAAGTGAATTTTCTGTTCTGTGTCAGAGAACTGAGCCTGTAAGCAGAAATACAACAGACTTACAAACTTTAGAAAGAAAATAGAGTAACAGTAAATAATATTTTTATGTGTGTCATAGAATGCAGTGATGGGTTTTAGATAACTTTCAGCAGGCTGGCTGATGCAATAAATATGAAGCAGCTCACTGAGGTCACAATCTGCGTCTAAGTACTACAGCTCAGAATTGCACAGAAATTATCACTGAAACATAACGTTTTTGTAAGAAGATTTTCATGGGTGGGATATATCTGTCACTATGAAATACATAAACATTTTACAAGCTATGCAACCTAGATTAATAGTAGAAGATTCTGCACTGGAATTCAACTTTTGCCAAAAAGTAGCTTGCTTTCTCTTGGCTTTTTTATGTTAAAGAATACAAGTGGTTTCAAACAGAAAGTTCTGAGGAGAGGATGATATATATTTTCTTGATAAAACCAATAGGTAAATTCTTGATTCTTTTATTGTCAAGCAAACATTTAAATAAAAGGCACTTTTTTGTAAAATAGTTGTACTCCAAGCGATGAACTAAAAGGGAAATAGAGCTTTGGTAAATTACAAATGATGATATTTTGTATAAAGGAAAGCTATCCAGAGTATTGAGCGTGCTGAAGAATACCTTGAAAAGAAGAAATTTGGAAAGAAATCTAACATTGCTTCTGCTTGCATAAAGTGTTAGAGCATTAGATTAGAATTTGGAAACAGCAGGGGACAAATTTTGCTTGTATGCTCTGCAGAGTTAAGCCAGGTTTACTTGAACTGAACCCAGAATTTAGTCTGCAGATTTTACTCACTGTGTGACCATAACTGAAAGTAACAATACAGCAGACTAATTAAAAAGAAGTTAACGATAGTTTTTTAAATCTGTATTAAATACTTTGTGAACAGCTTTAATTAAGCCATTATACTGTTGCATATTGAAAATACTCCTCATGCGGTTGCAAACCAATTTGAAAACAAAGTATATAAATTGGGCCTGTTTCACCTAATGTCAAGGACTTAGAGGCATTGGGAAGAAGAGTAGCTTAGAGGAGTGGGAGCAGAAGGCCAAAGTATTTTTCCATTAGATGATTCTTACGAGGTCCAAGAATAGAAATGGTATGAACTTGTTCTCTGAGAGAGGGGAGAAAAAAAAAAAAAAAAAAAAAGATGGGAAGGATAATTGTTGTAATGGGCCAGGAAAGCAATTTTCCAAGGAGAAAATAAACTCAAGGAGAAAGAAAATGTCTTCTGGCCTATTGTGACTTATTTTTGTGTGTGCTCTGAATGCTCTTCCATAGTTGTGGAAATGCTTCTGGCCAAGAAAACTTGATTTTTTTTCTGCATAAAGGAAGTTTTCTATTCTCAAATTGTTTCCACACAGAGTTTTGAATTACCGTCACAGCTGTAGCTCTTACAATTCCGACTACTAATAATAGCGTCCTATGCATGCAGACCCTGAATACAAAAGGTAATTAGTTCATGTTCTTAGGATATTTTTTAAGAAATATCAGCTGCTCTTGCTGATAATAGACCTTGAAAATGCCAGGCATGCAGTATGCTTTCCACTGATCAAATGCTGAATACTTGATGGCCCGTGGAGCAGCAGGACTCCTCACCACTGTGTGGCCACCTCCTCATGGAGCCCAGGCTGACTTGGGGTCAAGGTGTGTAGCTCTTGCTTCACAGTCCAGGACTGAGTCTGTGTTTTCTCCTTTTTCTCTTGTAGAGATCCCATGTAGTTTGCTCATCTACCCCTGTGGCAGTCAGGCTTTAGCTGGTATGCCAGTTCATGATTATTATTTAAAGCATTGCTATATTCATAAATTGGGTCTAAAGTAATGAGTATTAAAAAAAAAAAAAAAAACAGGCCAGAAAAAGTTGTGTCTGAATCCCAAAGAACATAGTTGCTTTTCTTTGAGGAAAAGTCCTCTGGACCTTACCAGATCTTTATAATACAGTCTTGGTGTTGAGATAGAGGCATTTCAGCTGCTTAAGCAGGTAATCCTGTGCTAAAGACGCCAATTTTATCTTTATTTTCAAGGCAAATACAGAATCTGAATATCTAAAATAATTCAAGATGAATAGCAGGAAAGACAGATCTTACCTCTTTCTCCTTGTTATATCTTACTTTGAACTTCCTGTGCACAGAGCTAAACAGCTTTAAACACATAGCATGAGTTTCAGCTTTTTGTAACAAATATACATACATTTTAGCTTTTTAATAGAGTGCCTTTCATAAATGCATCCTATTTAGCACCAGAGCTGTATCTGGAAACTGGTAAGGAAGAACTGAGCAGTATATTTTGTAAAATTTTGAATAGTAAAAGCACAAAATTCAAGTTAGATTCAAAGTTAATGATTTTACTTTGCTCTGAGACGAGGTGTATAAAGATGCAGCTTTTGTTTTGCCTTTGAAAATGTGGCTGAGTTGGTTCATTGGGTTTTGCCACGCTTTTGTGCAAGTCTTGTGCAACATTTAAACTTTATTTTTTGGTCACAAGACTAAATTAAGCATGTCCCAAATAATCTTTCAAGCAATATTAAAGCTAGACAATGAAAGCTATTAGAGTTTTGGAGTTGCTATTTCAGTAGTTATTTATTTTCACACTTTTAATACTTAGTATTTCCTGTGATAAGCAGAGAGGAAACAAGTGTAACCCCCAGTGTTAATAATTAGAAGACCTAATGCTAAAATTTTATATTTGGAAAACCTCACTGCTGGAGCAGAATGCTAATTACTGTAGGCACTTGTGCTTGATGGGCACTCTGACTTGTGAGATAACTAATTTGCTCACCACATACAGTACAGCTACAGTAACTTTCTAAAATTGTTTTGTCATCATAATTATAGCCTGTGCCAGCACTTCTGAGCAAAACTTGCTATTAGCTTAATTGAGGAAAGAAATGAAGTGAAAAAACATCTAATCCCCCAAAGCTTCAGCAGGTGCAAGGTGCACCAAGCAGTGGGTCTCGGGAGCGCAGGGGCTGGACCTCTGATCCCTCAGCAGTGCAGTAACCGCTACCAGTTACTCAGAGGTGTCTCATGAGTAGATACACTCAATGCTTTCGCAGCTTTTTGAAACAGATCTTGGACTGAATTCAGCAATATGTTAGCGTAGCTTTTAGCAAGGTGTGGATAGCAAGGACCTGCTAGCGGTACTCTGAGATGCTAGTACTTTTGCCCCAGCCGGAAGGGAGTAACTGAAACCTCCTACCAAGAAGCACAGGAGAACAGCGAGGCAGGGAGGTGCCGCTCTGCATGTACCTGAGGAGGAGATGTGGACAAGTTTCCGCAGTGCCCCTACAGCAGTTAAAGGCTTGGATTTTGCTGGCAGAGGGTAGCACAGCTGTTGATACCTTCTCCTTTCCCTCCCGAATCCCATCTGAAGGATGAGCGGTCCCCACGTTTCTGGGGGTGTAATTGTCACTGTGTCCTCTTCCTGCAGAGGTGACCGGAGCCTCGTGGGCTGCAGCACCAGTGCAAAGGCAGGGAAGGGGGAGAAACCCACAGTTGCTCTTCAGATGAGAGACCTGCAGCGTGGTAGGTGCTATAGGTGGAACTGCTGAGTGAAGTTGAGCTAAGGGATTGCTCTCGCAAAACGAAGGCTCAGGGCGCAGCAGGAGGCCGGAGCCACAGGCGGCTGTCTTGGCTGGCAGGGCCAGGGCTCCCCCGCAGGCCCCGTGCACCTCCTGCGAGGGAGGTTAGCTACGGGGGCAAGGGCTGAGCACTGGCTGATGGCACACGGATAAAGTCACTTGTTTCCTCATAAAAACAGTGGCAGCAAAAAGCATAATGTCACACACTTTCACTGGCATATGGACCCACCAGCAGCCTTAATAACTGAGATGTTGCCTGCTGAGTGAACTGCCACACTTGAGTTTGTACAGCTTGTGAATATATGCAGTAGTGGGGCAAAAAGTGTTTCCTTGGGCTTCTGGTTCATAGTCCCTCTGCGATCCCAAGCTTTGCTGTTTGAATTTGGCTCTGTCATGGGACAGCTGCACAGCTAATAACACATTTACACTTTAGAAGGCTATGATAGTTTGAAACCTAATTTCACAGAATTCAGACAAAAAGTCCGCTTTATAGTAAAATTTCAACAACTGTAAATACAGAGTAGTTCACTAAATAGTGTTCAATAAACTTGCAATAAATTTGTATAATGAAAGCAGTATAATTTTTTTCTGTGGAGCCATTAAAGACAGCATTTCATGGCGTGTAGTACCTAAATCTTATGCTTTGAATTCTAGTGGAAATGCATAAATACTTAACAAGCAAAATGTGAGTGCCAGCAAACCAGCCCTACCTGCAATGAATTTCAGAGAAGGGCTTTGTTACAGCACAAAGCTTGTAACTCTGCAGCTGTCTCCTTGAAAGAGCTACAGAAAATGTAAAATTAGTTTAGGCTGTAAAAGCAGGACCTCAGTAATAAGCAGGTATGTTCTTGTTCCTCCTGTCTTATTGGCTTACTGAATGGGGATCTGAAAATGATGTAAAAATATCAGTCCTATGATTAAAGGGTTATGTCCTTTCAGAGTCATTAGAAAATTGTCTTTTGTGTGTGGCTTTTTTTCTACAGAACTAGATTATTCTCACTAGATTGTTTCTGCAAAGATTCTTTTTTTAACCCCAAATGCATGGTTTTACAGGGTTCGTCTGTCCCAGCTATTACTATGTTTAATTAAATGATACTTTTTCCCAATTTCATATATTTCTTGCATAAAATCCACGATTATAAGGAAACTAATCTGGTGGCTAGAATGCTAGAATGATTCTGTTATACCACTAAATGAGAAATGCAATAAAACTCTTTAGGATTTAGCTGGAAGTCTAAAAATAAACAAAATATCAGGAGATTAAAAAAAAAAGCCCTATATCATCTATAAATATTGTCACACAGTTATATGTTCTTAAATCTATATACGTATATTCATTCAAAATAAGTTGTTCCAATTTATATAGGGTGATAAAATAACATTCTGTTATAGTGAGCTCATTGCTTTTGGAGCCAAACACTGAAGACCCTGACACCTGTAGTTATCTTTTGGATGTTTGTAGGAGGTAATGATCTCTAGAGACCAGTTTTAAATTTAAAAATTGCTCTTCATATTAAAAATATAAATGACACTTCTAGGCAACATTGAGCTGTTGCCAGAAGAAAACAAGAGTGTTTTTCTAGGAGTTTTGTTGGCAGTAACCAACAAGCCAGATAAGGCTTCTGCATTGCATGAATTTAACATGTGGATTTCCAAAGAGATAATATGCATGTGTGTGTACTTACCTTGCTTTAATCTGAAGATGGTTTAGATGGACTTGAAAACTCTCTGGCATCTTCTTGAGTAGCTCTGGTGGAAGGCCCTGACTCCTCTTGTGAATAGGGCTGCCTTGCAGCTGGCTCCCTCTGGCATGATTTAGGTAGATAACCACATTCCCATGCTCTGCTTTGCACTGCTTAGAAATTGGGAGAAGATAATAGGTTCAGCTTTATTTAAAACAGTAAGGTCTATCTGCTTATGAAAATGCTTTGCTTTTTATTATGCCAAGGGTAAAGTTGATCCTTGGTGTCTCAACTTTCAGTTTTCTTGTTTCTCAGCTTTTACTCTAAGTAAATTAATGAGAGGGGGTTTGGGAGCTCTATAAAACTATCAGTCAGTTACTGAAATCTAAAAGATTTACTTGGTCATATTTTTGGAAGTCATTCCTTCCTCAAAGAATACTTTCATGAGTTTTAGGTTACTGAAGAGCATTATAGTCTCCTGGAAAATCGTGTGTATTTATGGAAAAAAATACTGATTTTTCTTATTTGAGTACTTTTATTCATAATTTATATTAATAATTATTTTTATTAGAAAAATATATGAAGTAAAAGGCAAATATTCGCACAGAATGAGAACTACTTGTTCTGGTTATTTGGAGAGACATTTCTTGTTCCCAACAAAATGCTAAATGTGGTGCACTTCATACATACCCATACATGCTTCATCATAAGCACATGGATTAAAGGTTTTTCTTACTGAAATCAGGATGCAGGTTAAAATTAATGAGATGATTGTTCACAAGCCTCAGGCAGCAGCTCCCTGAACCGAAGTATCAAAGGTCAAAGATGTAGTGCTCTCATAATTTATCATTACAGTGGTAGTAGCATGAGGTTTAAAGGGTGCTGTAAGTAAGCATACTTAATATATTTTGTAAATTAGCTTTAACCATGTTTGCCATTTGCATCTGTGTACTAATTAAACAGAGAGTCCTTTGGGAACTGCTATCATTCCCGCTGACTCTGAAAGGCAGTGTCTCCTGTTTTAGTTGAAAGTGGCATTCTCTCGTTCTCTAGCAAAGACAGTTTCTAGCCAAATATTTTTCCCTTCAAGATCTTTACCATTCTGACTTCAAGGAACTTAAATAAACTCTTTTGAGGGGTTAAGTAAAGGGAAAGAAGCAGCAACAGTTATTTTTTCTCTGCTACAAATAAATAAACTCTTTTGAGGGGTTATTTGTAGCAGAGAAAAAATAACTGTTGCTGCTTCTTTCCCTTTACTTTGATATGTCAAATGTAATTTGATATGTAATGTCAAAATGATAATAAAAGATACATGTCAGGTCAACTTGTGATACTTTATTCATACTACGTTGGAATTTTATCAAGAGCAGCATGCTGAAAGTCCAAGGGGAGTTTGTATGCTTTAGGATTTTCAGTTGTGGCCGTTTCTCCTGACTGGAGCAAATGATTATCTTTTGTCTTCCTGATGTGTGCAGCTTTCCTCAAACAAAAGTATGTGTATGAATTTTCTGTGAAAACACATCTTTTTTAAACATGAGGAAATAGTCTTATTTCAGCTTTCATTAAGGGTATGAAACAGAAACCTTATTTTAGCTTTTAATTATCTCAAGATAAGGTTGACAAATAAATCTGTTCATTAGCATATCTCAAAATACTGTAATAGGCATCTTAGATATCTGTTTTTCTTGCTATCTTGTTATCTTTTACCCACAAATTTCCATCTTTTCTTATATATTGAAGCTTGGAATTCTTCAATGCTATTTTTAACTCTCTACTAGGTTATGATGTAGTGCTAGTATTGAGCTTTGCTGAATTTATGCTGCTCAAATATTCTTTCATGGTAAACTAGTTCCTAAAAGAAAAATTTGAAGCAGCAATGCAATGATGTAGAATGTAAAATGATTTCCCTCTCTGTAAACCCCAGGGCTCTCCTTATCCTTGAAAACTTTCTCCAAACCCTAATGTTTTCCCAAGTGTCACAGGTAGGAGGAATGTAGAAATGCTTATTCAGGGAAATGTGTGCCTAAATAGTTTAGCTATTAAATAATAAATAAAAATTCTCTTTCAAGCAGCCATAAGAATGTGGGCTGCAGTGCTTTGAGTAAAACTGCAGTAAATATAATCCTTCCTAACAGTAGACAGTGAAAATTATTTCCTACTTTAAAATACTGAACTGCTAATGCTTACAGCATTTTTCTTCAAATTCCTTTAATGAGATTTCAGTAACTACCAAAATTAGTAAATACTACTAGCGATGAGGTCTAAAAGCAAACAATACTTTGGGCAATAGAAGGTACAACTTAGAACTAGCTCTTAATTATTTAAAGGTTCGGGTTTGGGTGTTTGAAGTTTGCATAGAACATTACCTTAGCAGACAACCTGCCTAGAAAACATTTTAACACTTATCAGGACTAAAGCATAATATTCTCTTTGGGACCTGATTACTTTTTATTTGTGCTTGTTTGATTGTTCTGGTGTTCTCTTCCTCCGTGTTCATTAATCCATATGGATAAGCAATTTATTTGGTGTTTCACAAGGTGATGGCACACATGTGCATTTAAGCAATATCCAAATAGCCTGAGGCTGGGGCCCTGCTCTACAAGTCAACTGTGTTCCCTCGTATCTGTGTTTTATCTGTTACACATCTACCTGATGGGTAACCACATCAGTAAGGAGTGTTTATAGCAGCCTGATACTACTACCCAAAACTACTCTCCTTAGATATAGTGATAATGTCCACCACCATCAGGGCAGAGCATTGTATTTGCATATATTTGATGTTTTTCACACTTAAATAAAAATATTTGTGAATTTCTGATAATGTCTTGAATAATCATTTTTATATTCTTTAAACAAATCTTACATTTTTTGCATGCAAGTCATGAAGTAGAATCTGAAGATGATTGTAAGGGTAGATTAGTTTATCTGCCCACCCCAGGGCAGAATCAGCAGAGTCTGAATCTCCTCAGATGAGCTATTTACCCAGGCTGGTCTTACCGAAGTCCCTAGGTAACCCCTTTCAACATTTAACTATAGCAGCAGTTAGGAAATTCTTATATCTATGGAAACTCTTCGTGCTGACATACAAAGCTATTTCTTCTTGAGTTATTTACAGTTGGCACACAGAACATATGATTTCCTTTTTCTCTATGCAGCATTATGTGCACGATAAAATTTACCCCTGCATCTAATCATCCTCTACCAAGATTTTTCCCCAGTGCTGTTTATACAACCTTTTCTCACAGATCCTGATGTTAACATCTCCAGATGTTCTTATTGCTCTTCTGTTCATGGTCCAAATCTCCTAGACTGTGGTGATCAGGATGCAACAAGATGTTTCTATTGAAGCCTTGCCAAGGACAGGTGGCACTAAGATTTTGTTTGTGATTTGCGTGGAACAACTGTTCCTATATCCCCTATTTGTTTCTCCTCTTTCATGTTCAGTTTAGTTTCTGCAGAATTGCACATCAGTTCACATTTTGTATTGCTCAGCAACTAATCGCTGTTTATTGCTTTAAGTGTTTGCTATTCGTAATTTGCTAGTCATGACATGATTACCTGAATTAGGCTGTGTGGTTTTTTTTTCCCGTCTTTTTTTCCTGCCTCATCCAAGGGAGATGGCTGATAAGTTAGAAGCATGAGCTCACATATTTACAGGATAGATCGTATATACCCAGGCATGGTAGGAAATTATCACGAATACCATTGTTTTCTTAAGCAACTTACAAGTGTTACAGCAGGTCTTAGAGCAGACTTTCAAATCCAGTTCCGGTGTCAGCACCTTTGTGTAGATAACAAAGTTTAAATAACTTTGTCCTATTGTATTGTGATGCTCTATGTTGGATCTTGAAATTACAGGGCTTTTTTAACTCTTACGGAATGCCTGAAGGAGTATATAGGTCTTCAAGGAAGTTTGAAAATATTTTAATTTTTTAACTTATGCATATGTTAAGAGCTTCTGCTGGTTTTTTGAATCTGTTTTGTTCCAAGGTTGTTCTCTATATAAACTATGAAATCTCTGAAAGTTGAAAAAATATTCGTGAAAGTATTTTTGAACCTCTGTATGATAAATCTATTTCTAATTATCCCCTTGCTGCTGGAAAGGTTTCAAATCCTTCTTTGCTTTTTATTATGCATATTCATAAGGCTTGTTGAAAAGAAACTTTGTAAATCATGGATGAGCTCTCTTTAGGATAACTACATGAGTGGATTAAATCTCCTACAGATGCTTAATCTATTAATATCTCTGCAACATTAGTTTCTCTGTGAAGGAAAACAGCAGATCCTCATGAGCTCTCCTACCAGGAGATCACATGCACAGGACTCCCATGTGATGAGTGTTGTGTTCTCTGTGCCTGTGGATTCTGCTAGCCTAATTTCGTTAAAGACAGCAAAACTGATACCTGAGAAGTTGGTGTCCGTGTTTATTAAGGTTCTTGCAAAGAAGAATGTACTGCAATTAAATGGAGTATGGGAGGTGCTGAAATTTGGAATTTGCAATCATTTGTTTTTGTTGATGAGACCTGTGTTGCATCACGTGCCAGTTTATGCTTTTTAGAAGATGTAGGTAGCCCACCACTAAATTTACCGTGTTTTAACCCCATTAAAATAATGATTGAATGGGTTTTGGCCTGGGATGGAGCATCCCGCTTGATAGGAAAGTTCTTAATATCTTCACTGCAGAAAGTGTTTGTGACTGCATGATAGTTTCAAATCGTTGTCTAACATATCATTCAAGCAAGAATGACAGAAGTGCATCTTGATAGTGAATGATTAAATTCATGTCTGTGTATGAGTGCTGTATTAATGTATAAGTATGTTAGCTTTAGTCAGGGTTTTGCTTATTTGCTTCGCTGAGAGTAGCTAAAGTGCAACACAAATCCCAGGCAGATGAAAGGAGCCCTGGCAAAGCTAAAGAAGGAAATTCTGTCTGCTCTGCTAGTGACATTTCTGCTGAGTGCTCTGGCATACTGCAAACTTAATAGCTGCTTAAATGCTTCTCAGACTTGGTAAATGGAAACATAAATTGAATGTTCTGTATAAGTAAATTAATTTAGCTAGATTTGGAAATTGTGGCAAAAGTAGTATCATGAAAATGCATGCCAGAGTTTAGCTTATTTGCAATAACTGTGAACTGTATAGTATTTCTTAGTAACTGTGATTTAGATCATATTTGTTACATTTTGATATTTTCCCAGAAGGCTTCCCTACTGTTGTAATATGCCATACGAAGAGTAGTGTCTTGGATGATGTGTTATATAGTAATAGCTTTCAGCTTCATGGCCTAGTTCCTCCGTCTTTGGTGTCAACGGCAACAATCCCATTAATGTCATTGGGAAAAGAATGCACCTCTTGCAAAAGCAGGTGTGTGCTGGCTTTTGAAAGACTTGGTACAAAGGTTTAAAGAAAATGCTATTATCCTGCCCAAAAGCAGGTTGAGACAATTCATACATATTTATTTGTGTGGATAAAGAATTGAATGGCTGGAACAGCTGGGCCAGTTCTTTTCATTTCAGCTCATCTCTCACTCTCCTTTTATCTCAGAGGATGAGTTGGCAGTGGCAATGTGGGTGTTTGGAAACTGTTTCTGAAATCAGCTTCAGTTATATTTATGTTGGGCCTGGGTTATATATTTTGATCTGAACACAATAACCAAGTCTGTTTATATATATTTTTGAAAGATAATGAAGGTTGCCAGCAGCATTGACTAGCTGTGTTTATGAGCTTTAAAGAAACTCTTTAATAAACTGTTGAGACGTTTACCAGTGAGTCTTTGCCTTCTCCTTGTATGGAACTTAGCAATTTCTCCAATTTTACGACAATAAGAATACGGTGTCTCTTTTCCTTTTGTGCAACAACAGTAAACCTTTATTCTCTGCTCAGTCATCTTGCACATGGAAAGAAGCAGTAGTAATGAAATACCATTTTGAGGAACACAGGGAAGAACTATCTGAGACCTGTGACTGTGCCCAGCGGCCTCATCTTTGCTCAGCAGATTGGTTGCCACGGGGCTGGGAGCAGCCCTGGTTCGAGGAAGAGACCAGGCCTGTAGGTTGCAGCAGGATGTGCACGGTGAACGTGGCTCTCCTGCCACATCCACGGGGCTCCCCTGCCTGTGGGCTCACAACTTCAAAGGATACAAAATGCCTGCCTGGCAGTAGCTGAAATAACCGGGCATCTTCCCGGAAAGAAGTGTCACTGAGAAGTGAGCTGTCGCACAGGTTTGCTCTTGTTGTGGCAAAAGGCTGAGCTCTGCACTGAGACAGAGCAACAGGGGCATCTTTCTGAAGTTTTTCCACTCATCTGATTCTACCCTGGCTCTTGTGGCTCCATCAACAGACCCCCTGGACATGAGGTTTCACTTGACACGCTATAGGTAGTTCGTAGCCAGAGAATGTATGTGGTGAAATCTAAGGCGGTGGTGCCTTATATTAACTAATATCCATTCTGGAGCATCAGTCCCCTGAAATCCAGTCCTCCCTAGCAAAGTTACTCTCTAGTGCAACTAATGCAGTGTTCAAATAAATGTTAATGTTAACTGACAGTAGTGATGATTCATGGTGTTTAACAGCGATGAAGACCCTCTGTCAAATGTCTTCTGCAATGCTTTCTCACAGCTCAATTCTGAAACTGCTTTGCTGATTTGAAAGCTACTCAGTAACACTACCAAGTACTTTAGTGGAGAGGTTTCAGAGTCCTAGATTATTCATCGTGTTGTGCCTAGATTCTGCCTGTGTTCCCAGAAGAATGTGCTAAATTGTGTTAAGTACAAGTGAGACATCAAAGCATTTCATGCAGTGGCTGCACTTGGCTCCCCCACCATTTGTTTTGGATTCTATTAGATTTCTTTTACAGCACTCTGGATATTTCTTTACAAAAAGAGGTGGTAAGGACATTTGCTATTTCTTCCCAGACAGACTGCAAAATTTGAAAAATTGCATTTTTTTAAATACCTTTGTTGAATACTCGAGAGAGCATTTCAATTTCCACCTCAGTCACTTCCCATGGGAAGAAAACTTACTCAAAATCTTTCTTCTAGTTTTCCTTTGTAATATCATGTCATGGTCGTCTTGTAGACAGGTGTCTCTGATGCTTTTCTATTTTCTGAGACATTTTCATCAGCTTTACTGCATAATAGAATATTTTAATCGTCAGTTATTTAACCAGAGCAATTGAGAGTCTTATTTTAGAATGTTTTGCTTAACAGCTTGATTGTTGGAGCAAAACCAAACTGAAGTAGAATAAATTGCTCCACTTCCAATAGAAATATTGCAGATAGAAATAAGATACTGGAATACTTTATTAGAAAGAGGTTGTACCTGCAAAGCAATGTAGCCAGTCCTTGTGATCTGCACCATTCTCAGCCCAGCATTGTATCCAAGTTCTGACTAGTGCCATAATACTGGCTAGTCATTTCTGTGAGCTACTGGTATGTGGGTGAAGAAAAGAGATGCTAACAATGATGAAGGAAAAAAATGGAATCTAATTTTTGTATCTAATTTGCAGGTTCTAATACCTTTGACGTGAGTAAAAGCTTCACTGAAAGAGAAACTATATATTGAAAGCTTGCAGAAGTAGGTCACTTTACGTAATCAGTATCAGAAAAGCTATGTTGCCTTAGTATTTTTATTTTATTCCTGAGGGTGAGGATGCTTTGTTATATTTGTTGCAGCAATACTTGTTTCACTGGCATGGCAGCATGGAGTACTAATCACAAAGACCAGAGGCTACTACTTCATAACATTTTCTCAAAAACAGAAAAAAAACACATTAGACATGTTTAAAGATGACTCTCTGTACTGTGTGATTAAAAGTCGGAGAAACTAAAGTTAAATCATAGAATCATAGAATGCCTAAGGTTGGAAGGGACCTCTAGAGGTCATCTAGTCCAACCCCCCTGCACACGCAGGGCCACCTAGAGCACGTGGCACAGGGCTGCATCCAAGCGGGTCTTGAAGATCTCCAGAGAAGGAGACTCCACAACCTCTCTGGGCAGCCTGTTCCAGTGCTCTGTCACCCTCACTGTCAAGAAATTCTTCCTTAAGTTCCCGTGGAACTTTTGATGCTTCAATTTGTGGCCATTTCCTCTGGTTCTGTCAGTGCCCACCACTGAAAAGAGGCCAGCCCCATCCTCCTCACTGCCTCCCTTGAGGTACTTGTACACACTGATCAGGTCCCCTCTCAGCCTTCTCTTCTCCAGGCTGAACAAGCCCAGCTCCCTCAGCCTCTCCTCATAGGGCAGATGTTCCAGGCCCCTGATCATCCTAGTTGCCCTGCGCTGGACTCTCTCCAGCAGCTCCACATCCCTCTTGTACTGGGGTGCCCAGAACTGGACACAGTACTCCAGATGTGGCCTCACCAGGGCTGAGTAGAGGGGCAGGATCAGCTCCCTCGACCTGTTGGAGACGCTCATCTTAATGCACCCCAGGATGCCATTGGCTTTCTTGGCCACGAGGGCACCCTGCTGCCTCATGGTCAACCTGTCGTCCACCATGACGCCCAGGTCCTTCTCAGCAGAGCTGCTCTCCAGCAGGTTGGTCCCCAGCCTGTACTGGTGTCTAGGGTTATTTCTCCCCAGGTGCAGGACCGTGCACTTGGCCTTGTTGAATTTCATGAGGTTTTTGACCGCCCAGTTGTCTAGTCTGTCCAGGTCCCTCTGGATGGCAGCACAGCCCTCTGGAGTATCCGCTACTCCTCCCAGCTTCATATCATCTGCAAACTTGCTGAGGGAGCACTCTGTGCCTTCATTCAGGTCATTGATGAATAAATTGAACAGGACTGGACCGAGGACTGACCCTTGGGGGACTCCGCTCAACACAGGCGGATTAATATTAATTTAACAAGATTAATATTAATTTCTTTGTTCATTTATAAAGGCTTAGAAATAAGACCAACATCTGAAAATTCTTGTGTTGTCCCAGCTCTTAGCATGATGTAGTTTTGATGATTCGGAAGTGGTAAAAATCTGCAAATTCCTTGTATGTGTTACTGAGTTTTGTTCACTTGATTTTCTACACCCACAGAGTAACCGCTTGCATGTAGAACTCAGATCTTCCACTGCATGTCTTTGAGACTGCCTTCAGCACTACAAATAAGCCACCCTAATTTTATCAGTTTGTATTGTTTGTTTGTTCTAAAATTTCCTCTTTAGCTTCTCAAATAACCTATTGCCATTTATCACTTGATGGTCAAACTTGCAGTCTCGGAATTTCAGTCCTGTATTGTTATTGCTGCTCAGTATTGAGGGAAACAGATTTGGACACACTTGTTAGGGACTTCAAAGTAAAAGTATTCATTCAAGGTAAAAGACAAATTTCTTATTTTATCCTTCAGCTTTTAGTACATCTTAAACTTGTCATATACCTCATTTGTGTTAATATGTGTCATTCAGTGGCTAAGAAGATATGTCAATGAATTAACCAAAAATAATTTGTAGAGATGTTTCTAGGAGCATTGAAGAGTAGATGACAGAATCAGTTTTTTCTTTTTTCTTCTCCTTGATCTTCTAAGACAATCAGTTGATAAAACTCCAAGGAAACTACAATCATTAAGGAAGAAGTAGAAAAAAGCCAGCCCTGGAGATGACCTGGATGACCAAACAGGTATTTGATCATCTAGGTATCTTTTACAATGTTGTTCTAGTCTCAAGGACTTTACTCTGTAATGTTCACGAGTAGGATAGCAGCAGGACGTGAGGAGGTCTGTGTTAGTCAGAGCAGAGGCTGGAACAGCCGGGTCTCCCCGTGCAGCAGGAGCAGCAGCGTGGGCAGCTGTGAGTGGGAGCGCTGGTACTTGTGCATTGCGCTCACTGATGCAGCAGGCTGCAGCACCGGGTCTCTCCCAGGCAGACACGGCGTCTTCGTGGTGTTTCAGTGCTTCAGAGAGGGAGACATTTAAAGGCCAATATATTTATCTTGAAATGTCACATCTCGAAATGTCATTCCTAAGTGACCTCAAGGTTGCGGATAAGTTGCAAATTCTGAAATAGTATCCTACTTGAACCAGGCTAAATTAGCAAAATCATTTTTCTCAATTGTCTTGCCTGATGATTACTTTGCCCCTTAATATTTCTTAATTTGTGTCTTATTAAATATATTAATGCTCCTGTTTCATAAAAGAAATGAGTCAAAAGAGGTGTGTTAAATAGACACTGTAAGCTTTTTAGATCTCATTATAAATACCCCCAATAGCTTTTTCAGATTCCAGCATAAAAAGATATTTTTCAATAGAAAAACAACAGAACCCCTAAACACTGGTACCTCTACCACTAAAAGCTGTGGACCTTTAGGGTGAAATACCACCCTAACTTAAAGATGGTTTAAGGTTGCTCAAGAACTGAGGCTATAGAATACAGAGACCTGTATTTTTTTCTCTTTGCAAAGCTCTTTCTGCCTTACTTCAAGCTAAATGAAAACAGCTGCATGTCTCATAAATTATGTATTCAGTGAGCACTGTGACATTATACTCTTCAAAATGCAGTTAATTTTAATCTTTCTCATGCAATTTTTATGACAAAAAGATTGATGGTGCTTTGTTTCCTCTTCATTTCATTGTAATTTTTGCAGTGAAATATCAGAGCATTTGGAATTAAGCCATTTAGATATCTGAGATATCTGACTTTAAGGTAGGGAATTGTTATACAGGGTATGACCAGAGCAGATGCAACCCATCCATTGCATGTCCGAAACTTCATGGAGCGCATCCCAAGCATGTGACAGATATGCCTAAAAGGGAGGGAAGTACTATGAGCACTGCTGTGCTCTGTTTCTTTCCTTTGATGGGAAGTCTTCAAGTATCTGTCTGTTACTGTGGATGCGGTTAGGAAGTGACAGCTGGAATTTAGACATATTTGTAAAGCGCTGCTTGTTTGGAGCTGAGCGGTCTCGCTGGAGAGCAGAGGGGGTGTCTTGAAGGCAGAGTGCTCAGAGGATAAAATGTGTGGCCAAAAGTTCATATCCAAAAGCCATCTGGCATATTCTCCACGAGTGCATTATGAAAATAATGTCAATACAGCAAGATTTTTGAGCAGGTTATTCCTGTTCCTCAGTTTGTGAGTTAAATCAGCAGAATGGTTCTCACGTGACTAGGAATCTTAGAGATCTGCAGATCTGTACCTGGAGAATGGAGATCTTGTTCCTGCATGTTTTTACATATGTGCAACACATGTGCACGTTGGTATCTCTGTTCTCAGTGCCATAAGCAACTTGCCTAAACATCAGCTGCAATCCTGAGTATCATCCTGGAATGAGAGGAAAGGAAAGCTTGCCACACTGACCATCGTTTTATATATATATATAATACTTTTTGTATTTAGTTTCCTTCATCTAAAGTCTGATGTATGCCAGTAGCATCTGCAGCATGTGTGGATGGACCTGCACGCATACTGTGTGCTGTGGAAAATCCCGGGGTGACGTGGTAGTGCGAGTGACCAGCTAATTCAGCATAGTTTGAATAATTTCCTCTTGTTGCTTGTGTTCTGCCGGCACTCACTGTATATTGGCTACTTCATATATATAATCATCTGTGTCATCCAAAAGGATTTTCTAGCTTCTGAAAAATGTATTTCCAGTGGCTTTGGCAAGAGAAAGAAAACACTTCCCCCCTCGGAACAATCATCGAAATATCCATATTCTGTAGTTGTTTAGTTCCTTGGTCATTGGAGCACACAGGAATGTAAAACAAAGGTGATACCAGGTGGGGGTATCCCATAATAAGAGGAGGCCACGGCACAAAACCTAACATTGTGCTAATGGGTACTGCAGAATTCAGAGTAGCGTATTTTAGGTTTATCACTTATTTCCTTCATTACTTTGCTCTAAGAAACATAATTTACTTCTGCATAGGTTCCTCTGGGGGCGATCATTGCTGTTATTTTATGTGAAATGGAGGAAGGGAGAAATAAGGAACAAAACTGCTAAAATTCCCAATTATGTATTTTTTTTCCCACTTGTAAAGTATAATACTGATGGGTTTCTCTTCCCGAAAGTCCTGTGATGAATGACACAAAAACCTAATTTTCTACACAACTCTTTCAAAGCTGTCCATGTGTAGTTAGATAAACTGTTTGGGATATATTTTAGGAATAAACACTCTCCCCCTCTTTTTACTGTTGGAGAAACTGCTTCTTTGCAGGTGTGAGGTTAACAAGAGATCCCTTGGGAAGGCCAGTATGGATTGCAGAGCAGGAGGGAAATCATGATGCACATGCTTAGAAATTGAAGCAAATTAAGCAGACTTGTCTGCAGACATGAGCGGGCTTGAGCCACCACTGTGTAAAACTAACCTGGTTGTCAGGCTTGTATAAAGGAAGGAAGCCCCTTGAAGCTGTGCAGATGGCAACGAGGACACACAGCAGACAGAGGGAGATGCAAAACAGTACGATTTATTTTCCCCTCCTATTTTCACTGAAGAGATGAGGTGCAGCTGGCTCTAGGGGTAGCAAGGCAGGAGAGTCCCTGTTCTCCCACGCATGGGAGCTGGCGCAGCCCTCGCCCCGCGCTGTGCAAGGCAGGAGCTCCTCTTCCTTGCGGCCCTTTCCCTGTCAGGAGAAGGATGGAAATGCCGTCCTGCGGGGAGGGTGCTGGCGCCAGGGACAGGCGGGCAGGTGTGCGGGGTCCTGTGACCCTGGGCTCCCTGGGCTGGAGAGAAGCCGTGGGGACCCTGTCCCCAGGAGGGATGCCTCAAAAGGTGCTGGGCTCATGGGAGAAAAACTCCTTCCAGCCAAAGCTTCTCATCAGCCTGCACTAACTGGAGTTATTTACCTGAGCAAACCTCTGCTTTGAATCAAACTTATTTCATGCAGCCTGGGTTTGTCCTCTGGTCACTCCAAAGTGATTGCCTGCCTCTTCAGGTGAACTTGTTCTGCTTTTATATAAAATAATCAATGGAACTGAGGATCTAAAGCCAAATCTGTCATATTTTGGACACATGCATTAGATACATAGAATAGAACAGTGATCTATTCCTAGAAACGTTGCTGGGTTATTATCTGGAAATTTTAACCTAGAGATGTATTATTTTTTTCCATTCAAGCTGGGATGTGTGGTTTTCTAAAGTTTTGATTATGATGATATAGGGTTTAAAAAAACCTGAAACACAGTGTCTTGTTTTGAATTTTGCAGGATTTCAGTTCTGAGTCTTCTAGACATCTCACCCAGGAAAACACATTTCTTACACTAGAAAATGTGAGATTCTGCTCACTCATTTCCAGTAACAGTGAAAAGGGCTGGTGAAATTTCATGCTAAAATTCAAAGTGATTCATATTACTTATGTGTTTTTTTTTCAAAAAAGGAAGACCTTGTTTCTGCTCCTTTCCAGCTTAATAAGTACAGTTTTGTTCCTTCAGTTACAGATAGCAGCTGATTGTCACCATGCGGATTGAGAGAGCCTAAAACCTTTTTATTGGCTTCACATTGGCTTGCAGTGGAGCCTCACGAGGGCTCGCAACTGGATGGCTCACACACGATGCTGTCTGCAACCTCCTGCAGGGAAAATCAACCAGAAAGTTTCCTTTAAGCAGCTGTGCCATAATTATAGAAAGTGTGAAAATGAGATAGGAGCTGTTTTTCTCTCTTCAGGAAGATGCACAAGGGACAACTCCAGCTTCTGAAATCCTGTAAATGTTCCTTAGGCACAATAGTTGCAAAGCATTAGAAAAAGGCACTCTCAATTCAATGGAAAAAAAAAAAAGGCTACTTTAAAAAGCTATACATATGCTTCTGAGCTGTAAAGCTACATGCATTGTTATTAAATGCAACGAAAATGTAATGGTAACAAGAAAGGATTTTCTTTATTTCGTAATAGCACTGAACCACAAAATGTATTTTTCCTGCCAGAATTATGTGTGAATGTTATGTGAAAATATTTTCATGGTAAAATAAAATCTTTTCCATCTTTACAAAAGGTAAAAATACTCTTAAAAAGGAAAAAATACCTTCTTAGTGTTTCTGAATTTTCTGAAAACCTTCTCAGTTTTGAATTTTCCTTTTAAATGTGTAAGATTTTGTAAAGAGGAGAGTCAAGCTGACACTGAGGGTAAAACTAGTAAAACTAGTTAAAAACTAAAAAAAAAACTAGTAAATGTAAAAACTAGTCTATGTAGGATCAGATAATGCTTTAGAACACAGATAACTGCATGTAAGACTACCAACAGCTTGTCTATACTATCTGGAACGCAGCAATAGAATAAATAAAAGGAGTGGTCAGCCATTGGATTCAGGAGCTGCTGAGCTGTAAATAGGAGCATGTTTTTCAATTATTTTATTGTGCCTTGGCAGTTGTCTAAATATAAGTAGTGCATTTTTACAGGGTAAGTAATAAGATGCTAGAAGGTGGGAAAGGAACTTGAACCACCTTGTGGCTGGAGTCAGCAACCTGGGCACGGGCAGTGTCAGTGCTTCCTCTGCCATTTCCCCTTCCGTGCCAAAAACCTACCACTAATTGACTTCAATATCTTCTACTTTTCAGCTTTGCTTTTGTGGATAGGGTTTAAAGTGATAAGAACAGCATGGATTTATTTTACTTGAACTTCTGATTCCCTTATACTAGAGATACTGTGATTTGCTGATAGGAGATGACTTTTGTACATTAGTGAGTGTTACCTTAAATCAGAAAGTTAGAAATATATATATATATGTATTAAAAAAAAGGACTCATTAAAACTAGTCTTAATGAGCTATGGGATCAGCTGCACTATAAGCAAATTATTTTTAAATTCAAAATGAAAATCTTATTCCTTTTCCATTGTTGGAGCTTATGTGCAAAATCCTTCTATACCATGGGCTCAGGAGAAACAACTTTGAAGTTTTTGCTTGGAGTTTAGAGCACTTTGATGGTGATGCAATAAGTTTAAAGAAATACCTGGTCACCAGGTCTGAGAGTGCCTAAGGAAGACTTAGGCTACTGGCATTTGTTACTTGCTTGTGTTGCATCTTAGCAAATGATGCCTTCAGCTGTGTAACACTTCTGTGTTATTTCTTTCAGTACTCACTTGCAGTATCATTTCCTAGAAAATGGGCCTTAATATACAATATCATATTTCAGTGGTGCATGACAGCCTTTCAGTAAGTATAATAAACATAAGCTTTAAAGTTTGTTTGATTGATTGAACTAGTTTTAGTATAGGTCTGTTGAGGTCCAGTTTGCATAGCTTCCAAGCCCAACTGTCCTCTGTACAGTAGTTACCTAAAGTCTTATGTGTTTGTAAGATCCATGATATTTTTGCATTGTGCTTAGTTAATTCTGGAAGTTTTATAGAAACTGTATTTTTAAAGTTGTCTGCTGTAACTCAAGCTTGATGGCTTGATATTTTCTTAACAGTTGCAGAGATTTTCTTAACATTTGAAATTCTCATGCGTTTTTGCAATATGTTAGTGTCGTGGCCTTTGAGCACTGCATCTGAAGCTGAAAATAGCTTCCTAAAATCTCACAGTGACCTGATGCGCTTCAGCAGTGTCGTGGACACGGATGCTTGGGTGTCATAGCGTGTCCTACAAGCTGTTGTATGTTTTGATCAAATAGATTGTTGTGTTTTCTGTGCAAGTCTGTTCCCCATGAGGTGCTAGTTGCTGCCTGATGTGATGCAGATGAGCAATCCATGCTATCTAAAGGGGGAGCTAGATTCTACTCAGTGGGGTAAAAGCATGGTCCCATCCTAAGGGATTCTTCTATTAGACAACTCCTTTATGATATATGAGGCAAAGCAAATAAATATATCTATTTTTTGCTTTTTGACATGATTCTGTGAAGTTATAAGAAGTATCATGCCTTCTTCCAAGTGATTAGCCAATGAGGAGCATGAGGGTTTAACAGCAAGCTGGACTTGCTCGGACTGGAGACTCTGATCACTGAACACTTCCCCGTTCTCACAGTATTCCCACTGTTCGCTCTCTGTTAGGGAAATGATGCAATGCAAATCCATTCTTTTCACAATTAGCTGTTTCACCAAAAAGAGGAGGATTTTTTTCCTCTTCCTCTTGTAATGAATTCTACTAAAATGCTATTATTTGAGTCATTTGAAGGCTGTCTGGTTTGCTCTGTGTTCTTTATGCTCCAGCTTCATCAATCTAGGAACTAAAACCATAAAATCTCTGCTGGCATATGTTAGCAAAGGATCCAAACTCCCTTGTGTAGAATTAGCACTGATAAATACCCATGAAATCCCTGATTCCTCTGTCTACTAATCATCTCTGTAACATTTTCTGACCACTATTTACTCCCAGTGTTGCTAATATCTACTTTGGATGAAAAGGAGAGAAGATAAAGTATCTATGAGGTTGAAGGCATAGTCTTTCCTTAATTTTAAGAGCCTTCAGCTTTTCATCTCTCAGAGGAGGAAGTGAAGGGGGCTGCATGCAGAGCAGGACTCAGAAAACAGAACTGAACATATCTGTGCTTCGTTTC
Organism: Crypturellus undulatus; assembly: GCA_013389825.1. Classification (NCBI taxonomy): domain Eukaryota; kingdom Metazoa; phylum Chordata; class Aves; order Tinamiformes; family Tinamidae; genus Crypturellus; species Crypturellus undulatus. The sequence goes on from VWPW01013442.1 coordinate 203,672, forward strand.
CATTTGCATTTTTCTCTCTTTGCACTGATGATGTTTTCTCTACTTCTGTTTTTGTTTGTTTTTCTTGTCGTATATCTCCTTTCCTTCAGTTCTTTCTCTTAACTGTGTGAAATAGGTTGCAGGTTGTCATATTCAAAAAAGTAGACAAGTATATGGATTTGTTCATTCTGTTTCCACTTGAAGCCTGAAGAAGCCCAGATAAACCCTTCAGAAATAGGGATCAGTTTGCCAAGGGATCTTCAAGTGTATTCTTAATGGATGTTGTATATAATAACCTAGAAGAAAGCCAAAATTACATGAAATTTTTGGGGAAGGTGAAGTTTTGAAAGGACAGTGCTGCTTATCACCTAAGACCTAATTTGATTTTCCTACTTCTGGCTTGTTCTCAGGTTTAGTTTAAAAGATGTACTATTTATCGTCTCTTTATTTTATGTACATTACTCAAGTAACTTACAGAGAAGTCAATTGAGAGCACTCAAAATCAAATTTTCATGTTTTTAAGAGGAGTTGGCCTCACACTGCCTGTCTGATATTTTAGTGACATTAATGAAGATGCTTCTTTACACTAATGGCAATAGTGTAAATAACACTACTATTAAAAAAAAGGCATTTTATAATGCTACGAACATTTTTAGTTGTAATTTTGTAAGTTAGTTTTGTGTTTTAAATCAGAACCAAGTCTTAAGTGTTGTTTGTTTCTCTCTGAATTTGCTTCCCAATGGGCACAGTTGGTATTTTAGATGTGAGGTGGCTGAGATGGCTCCGGGGAGTGATGTTGGACAGTGCATATTTTGAATAGGATATTTAAATGCCTGGCAAAGACATTTGTAACAGATGTCTGAAACTCAATAGATGATGTGCAGTGCTGAGGGATCTGGGGCAGGAGGGATACCTCAAGCAGATGGGTATCCTGATACCCCTACAGCTAGGCTTGGGGAGACAACTGCTATTTTGGTTTGTTTGCAAAACTGTCTCTCTTAAAATGGTCCCTGAGCTTTTGGTAGGAAGTCGAATACTGGCTGCAGCAAGAGGATGTAAATACTATTTAGAAATTCAGCAAGTAAAACCTCTCTCTGATGTGCATTGCTTTGCTGTGGTAATGTAGCTTAACAGTCCCTTGGACATCAAGTGGCACAAGGAACCGGGTGTCGTGTGCCCGGAGCTGCAGTTCAAGCTCGCGTTGTGTCTTGGTGCTTGGTGTTATCTGCTGAGCAGTGGCGATGACTGTGTTTGTCATTTGGTACTAACAGGCACAAATGCTTCATATTGTTTTCAGAACTGTATTCTCATTTTTTTCCTTTCTCTAGAAGGTAGTATTTTACTAGAATAAATCTATTAGCTTTCCAAAAATGGCTGAAATATTGATCCATGTCCTTCATAAACTATATTTAATCTGGAATAGGTGAATTTCTAGCAAGCACCATTTGCTGTGAATCACAAGAACCACTGATGTGATCACACTGATGTGAATCACTGAAAGTCTCTCTACAGTTTTTAGTGCTGAAACTGAGGTTGTCCTTTGGCTTGTATGGAAGGAGACTTTAGAGAAGAAAAATTGGTTCTCTCTGTCTTATTAGCAAATTTCAAATTATTCTGCTTCTCTACTACAAAATTTCTGTAGTTCCAGATGATCACATTTTTTTGAGTAATCTTATTTTCCAAATGGGATTAGAAATTAATGTTTGGAAGACTGTGATTGTTTTTGACAGATGCATTTTCTTTCTCAAAAATCTCAGTTGTATTTTGCAGCTGCTTTTTCCAATGTTCCTTTGTAAATAAAATGCAGAAGAAAATGCTGCAAAGTAATAACTGAAATATTTTTTCCTCCCTGTAGTCCTTTCAAAAATCACTTCACATTAGGGATTTTTAAAAGTAATATATTCAGAATGAAATGACTTCATGTACTCTGCAGAATTTATCACAAAATGTATATTCTATAGATTGGTATTCCTACCAGTAACTCCATATATTAATACAGGAGGAAAGTGTCTAAGAAGAGCAAATCAGAAAATGCATGCTGCTATTCTAGTAGAATAGAAAGCTATCATAAGTATTTATAGTATTTAAAAATTATTAGCAGCCGCTAACTCATTCTCACTGAAACAGTTAGTCTTCCAGAGCTGCTTGTGCTGTGGAGAAATGCTTTGACACTTGCTGTCTGTGCTGCAGACCCTGAAGTACTGGGGAAATTCTGAAGCAATCCCAAGCACAAGGAGCAGCATCACCAGAGCAGCGCTGGGTTACGGTGCAGGCTGCTTATCCAGCCACAGGCTTTTCAGGACGTGAATGCAGGCTGTGAACTGTCAGGATTGCCCCCAAAATAGATTAAATTTCATCTGGAAATTCTAGAAATTAGGAGACACATTCTATTCATATTCTAGATAGAAGATGATTTTGCATTAATGGACTCCCAGTAAAGGAATTTTTGAACAGCTCTGTCTGTGTATCTTTGTTTATATGGCACCATCTTACTGACAAACTGAGTTGCATTCATTCAGTCAGACTTGCAGAGCTAGCTAAGAAGCTGCATGCCAAGCTTGATGTGCAAGAGCTGCAGGGGACAGGTATGAAGCCTTATGTGCCCATGGCCATTAAACTCATTCCGTGTGAGTGAGGAATTCTGGAAGGATTCATGCTGTCTATGTGCAAGTCTTTTGGTTTAGTCTTTCCTGAGGAAATGCATGTAAAACTACAGGAAAAAAGTATGTGGATGGACATGGAGGATATAAATTATTTTGAGACCTAGATGAAGTTAATTGCCCCAGTGGATTAAAACAAGCCATAAGTAAGATGCTTAGACCAGCTCTGCAGAGCTCGTTTCTTGCCTAAAGACACTTGAGCAAGCTGAAAACCTGTCAGCATCTTTAGGGAGCTAATGAGACCTGGAGATTAGGTTTCTAGAGCTTTTTCCTTCCATCCGTCTAGGAGAAATGCCGTAATAATCGCCATAGACATGTATAGTGTGGAGTGTGTGATGATGAGGCTGTCCATGACATTTGCCTGGAGTTGGCTCCAATGAAACACAATTCCTAAAAAGATACCCCAGTACAAGGGATTGTACTCAAGACCTTGCTTAAGACAATGTTTTAATGACAGGTTTTTTTTAACATGGAGAATCAATTTGTTTTATTTGTATAACTATATTCATATGCATACAATTTATTGGAGAACTTAGAAGTAAGCAGAATTAAAGAGTTGTTATAACCAGATTTAGTAAATAGTTCAGTAATGTTTGGCTTATGAGATTGTTTTTAAAAGCTGTGAGAAAATGAACTTCCTCCTGTCCCCCCATAAATTCCTGCTGCCATAACAGCTTTATGGGAGCTGCTCTCTAGTATTCTATTAGTCTCTATAATGGTCAAATTTGTCCCTGATAAAATAATATTTTTCCCAGCTGAGTTTTCATTTTGCACTAGGGTTAACTTACACCTTTATCATGCTTTATATCTATGTACTTGACAGAATGATCTGATTTTAATTCATCCCTCTGACATTTTCAGTGTTATAATTAATATTTTAAAAAGCTACACAGGCCTGGAGTGATGTCTAGAATTGTAAAACTTGTCTTATTCAATTGAAGAAAAGCATAAAAATACACATGGAAAAACTTCTATTGCACATGAAACAGGAATATTCATTTACGAATATATTGTGACTCTTTCCAGAACAAAAATGAACTATACCAATTATAGGTATTATCAGTCCCAACATAACATTTTTCTGGCTTCCAGACAGCTAGGGAGCAGCAGAAACGTGGAATATTCTGGCACAGCAAGTATTTGTTTTGCAGATACAAATTTTACTAATTTGAATGCACAGGTGGGGGTGGAGAAGTAATAGAAATGCAGCAACAAGACTCAGCTGCTCCATGGGGTTTGTGTCACTGCTCGGCAACTGCAGGCAGCCGGAGCAAAACTGTTAAATGCTGCTACGTTTTGTTTTTGTGCTGTAGTCTCTTCCAGATTACCCAATTAAATTATATTTGAACTTTAATCTTGCAAATACAGGTCTGTGTTTATCCAGTTCACCGACTAAATTTGATAAATTCTGCAACTGACATATTTTTATGTCATTCAGCCTAAGTCTCAAGCTTTATCTCACTTCCCCTTTCCTTTGTAGTCCTTCCTGCTTCACCTGTGTTAGTTGTTCAGTGACCCAAATACAGCTGGAGACTTCAGGTAGATTAAATTTCAAACCCAGTTGAATAGGAATGTAAACTGAGAAATTAAAATATTCCAAGTAGACTGTCACTAGTTCTTTGCAAGAGATTGTGTTTTTTCATGTTCCCTGATGCCTGTATGAATGTTTTGTTTGTTTGTTTCAGTTTTGCATTTTAACTTGGAATTTAATTAGACTTGTTTCTATCCCTTCCTGCCTACTTTGGTGCACCTGCTCTTCAGCTACTTCTCTCTACCTGCCATGTTCCACCTCAGTTTATTCTCTGCTTCCATTTTCAGACTTTCCGGGTCAAATTTCTGTCTTCCCTGATAACCTTGCCATCAGTTTTTATTAACTTCTTGGGTATTCCTCATCTTTATCTAACATTTCGCTTAGCTGTTAGAGCACAGCCTCAATAGAGCTCTTCCCTAGATACTAAGAATAGTAGATTTATTGCTTTTTTAAAAATAGAGGTCGCCCTTTAATTTTTCATTTGATCCAGTTGTATGCATTGCAATGCAAATAAAGTTGTTTTTGTTCAGGAAAAAATAAGAAGATCTAAACCAGCTCAGGATTGTCAAAGCAAGATTAGAAAATCCCCAGATTAGCATTTTGAGTCGTGTTTGTGCTGCCCACATTCTCAACAGCATGAGGGAACCGCCTATAAGAGTACTCTGTCATGGCAACAAAACCTGTTTTATTAGCTTGCCATCTCCATGCCCAATGGATGCTTCAGGCCATTCCTGCCTACTTTTCGGCTTTTGAAATCAATATAGTAGCATCAAGAGGATGGGACACGATAGGGAATTATTCCTGCTGTATCATATGCTTGGCTGGAGTTAGGATAGATCTACCTTATCCATATCCATTCCCTACATGATTCTCTCTATCAGAGAAAGCAGGGTGTTTAAAGGATTTGTGTTTAGAAATTTGGGTTGATAGTTCTACCATACTCATACTATTTCAGCTTCTCTGAATTTATTTCTCTGAATCTATTTAGCTAGACTTCTTAACTTTTTTTTTAACTGACATTTTATTCATCTCTTCTCCTTCAAGTACTTGATTTAAAATAAAGTTCTGTTTAACATTAGTCTTGTAAATTAATTCCTTTGATATGCTAAATGACTCAGCTTTGGTTGCTTGCATATTTTGAAGTTTTGGAAGTTTCCTCTTTTTGTCTAAGCATCATTTTCATTTTTGCTGTCTTCACTTGTTTCATTTTTAATACTTGATAACATTGTCAAATACAAAATTATAATAATCCAATAACTTTACCCTGTGCATTATCATCTTATCCTTTATTATCAGAGTTGAACTTTCCCCGTATGCTTTTCCCTGATGTTTTTAGGATGTCATTTTATTCCACTTAATCCCTAGGATTTTAGTGCCTCCTCCTTTTGGAGAATTTCCATTTCCCTCACAAAATTAAACAGGCTACATGTATTTCTGGCTGGTCACTTCTTCTTTTTCCTATTTCTGGCATTTGCAAGCTCTTTTAGGCTCTTTCATTTTTTTTTCAGAAGATACATATATTACTACTTAATTCTTGCTTCCTCTTTGTAAGAACATTGATGAGTTTTAAGCTATTTTGGAGTTTCTTAAGTTTTCTTTCAGTTGGACATCTTGTATTTCTCCTGTGTTATATTCTGTACTTATTTGCTTCTTTTATAAAATGTTCTTTGTAAATATAATACCTCCGATTTTTGCTTAATAATTATTTCATTAATTTAACACATTTGTTCATATTCCAAAACACAGGCTTGCTCTGCATGCATTGCTTCGTGTTTAACAGACTGTTATTTGCAGATTCAATGAATAGGGTTTAATTTTGATTGTCTCAGACTGATGAGTCCTGTGAAGACTGAAATATTTCTGTACATCCTCAGAAGTAAAGCTTTACTTGAGTAAAAGTGAGAATGTAGAAATGATAGGCTCAAGCCTCTGTTGATTTTGATGGAAATGGAATTGGCATTTTCGGGTTCATGATGTTGGCATGGTGTGACTAAATCCATGTTCTGGACAGTAGTGGTTTTGCCTACTGTGGTTTTGCATACTAGTTTCTGGGGATCTAATCTAGGCGTTCTTATACCTTTCTGCATTTTTAGTGACTTTCAATGTACAGCCCATATTCCTTATGGTCTTGACCTTATTTCAGTATTCCTCTTCATTCAGTAAAACCTTGACTGTTTCGCTTTGTATGGGCATCGCAGGACTTTAGTTCTTTGACAGAATTTGGTCCTCTCCTGTGCTGACTTTCTTACCCTCCAGCTGAACTAGCTGCTGCCTTGATTTGTTTGTTCACTAAAGCACTTCCCAGTTACTGAGAGATTGCAAGATTTTTCTGTGGGAAACAGGGAGACAACTACTTTGCAAATTGCCATAGTTGCCTGTCTTTATGTTTAAGATATAATACCTTGATGTGCAGCTTGCAGCCTCCAAGGATGCACAATTCTTGTAGAGTTCTTCGACAATTGGTCTCTTGGATCATAAAAAAATATATTCTGCTAGGATCTTCTTCATAAAAGTTAGTCCTAGTGGATTTGTGCTTTCAGACAAAACAAGTTATATTCTTTTCAGGGCTTCTTGCAGTAAAACCCATGTATGTGATAGAGATTTGCTATTTTAGTTGGGTGACGAAAAGATCAGTTCCCAAATATTCTCTATGAAGATATAATCCATAAGGAGAGAGGTGATAGGAGTTGTGAAAAAACGTTTTGTAAAAGGGGTTGTGTTAAGTGAACTTGGTCATTCGGATACAAACTCTGTTTATTTGGATTTCAGCCTAATGAACACTTTGTATCAATGAAGCAACCACAGTAAAAGATTAGAGCAGTACTGGGTTTCTAACAGGAATGAATAATAAAACTCCTCAAAATCAACTGCTGAGAAAGTGTTAGATAAATGAGTTTTTTTTTCATAGAACTCCTCAAATGAGGGAAAAACATAAAGTACTGTGCAACTTTGTTACGCTTGTTAAAGTACATGAAACGCACCTAAGTCAAATGCTAATATTTCTCAATATATCAACTTTTAAAACAAAGTTTTTTTAACTTTGCGCATTTAAGATAGGAGATGTAAATCTACAAGAAAATATAAGATGAAAACTTTCCGATGCTAAAAGGAGCTAAAGTTCTGAAAATTGTCTTTATTAGTGCTGTTTGTTGCTATTGTTTTATATTTGCCACCTTTTAGAGATTTTCTTTCTGAAGAGATAGTAAAATATAAACTTGCTGTTCTTTTCATAGAAGGGTTTTTTTGCTGGCTTCTCCTGGGTTCTTTTTAAAAATGCATATATAAAAAGTGAGATTTGCCTTTGGCCTTTCTAATATTTTTGATTTGATTTGGTAGACAAGAAACAGTGGATAATAATTGCAGAAACACATTCCTTCTTGCAGACGGTCTTCGAGTTTCTGACCTTTCAGCAAATTTCAGATATAAAGACTCGTGTAGCCAACGGCAGCTGTGGTGAATCACAGAGTGGTTGAGGTTGGAAGGGACCCCTAGAGATCTTCTAGTCCAACCCCCTGCTCCAGCAGAGACACCTAGAGCTCATGGCACAGGGTGGCATCCAGGCGGGTTTGAAAGATCTCCAGGGAAGGAGACTCCAAAATCTCTCTGGGCAGCCTGTTCCAGGGCTCTGTCACCCTCACAGGAAAGAAGTTCTTCCTCACATGGAAGTGGAACTTCCTGTGTTTCAGCTTGTACCCATTACCCCTTGTCCTGTCACTGGCCACCACCCAGAAGAGTTTGGCCCCATCACTCCTCAGGTACTTGTACATGTTGATCAGATTTCTTCTCAGTCTTCAGTCTGAGCAGGCCCAGCTTGCTTAGTCTGCCTCATAAGATAGATGCTCCAGTCCCTTAATCATCCATGTTGCTCTGTGTTGGACCCTCTCTAGAAGCCCAATGTCCTTCTTGTCCTGGGGAGCCCAGAACTGCACCTAATACTTCAGGTGCGGCCTCATCGGAGCTGAGCAGAGGGGCAGGATCCCCTCCCTCAACCTGCTGGCAATGCTCCTTCTGATGCAGCCAGGATCCCCTTGGCCTTCTTGGCCACGAGGGCACATTGCTGCCTCATGGTTAACCTGTTGTCAACCAGGACTCCCAAATTCCTCTCTGTGGAGCTGCTTTCCAGCAGGTCAACCCCTAATCTGTACTGGTGCCTGGGGTTATTCCTCGCCAGGTGCAGGACCCTGCACTTGTCCTTGTTGGACCTCATGAGGTTCCTCTTTGCCCAACTCTCCATCCTGTTTAGCTCTGTCCAAACGGCAGCACAGCCCTCAGGAGTGTGGGCCACTCCTCCCAGTTTGGTGTCATCTGCAGACTTGGTCAGGGTGCACTCTGTGCCCTCGTCCAAATCACTGATGAACAAGTTGAACAGCAGTGGGCCCAGTACTGACCCCCGCAGGACACCACTGGCCACAGGCCTCCAACCAGACACGGCCCTATTTATCACCACCCTCGAGGCTCTGCCATCCAGCCGGTCTTCAATCCACCTCGCTGTCCGCTCATCTAGCCCACAGGAAGGTTGCCTCAAGGTACAGAGAGGGGCCTTTATGGGCTTATGGAAGAGATACCAGCTTCTGCATCTCTCAGACTAAAGCATTGTGTTTAATTTCTTTTCTCAGCTCTAGCCCCGTTTGAACTTCTGATGTAGAAACAGTTTTGCATATCAGTTATTGACTTTGAAAGGAGACCTAATGAACCTGCTGGGACATCTGCTCTTATCTTCATCTAGAATACTTGTAAGGGGCAGAAAGTGAGGCAGGAAAGCTTTATTGCAGCAGCCTTCAAATTTACTGTTGGCAATTGGAGAATGGACATAAGTTATTGCAGAGGAACCACAACCCCTGTCTCTTCCTAAGGATGTGTTTTGTCAGGCAGCCCAGCACCACTGTTGTCTACTGACATAATTGAAAAGAAATGTTTTAGGCCAGAATTCCACAAAGTAAGTAGGTGATACAGAGGAATACATTCTTCATAGTGAACAATGGCTTAGAAGCTACAGGAATATATAATTTTTTAGGAATAATAAATTACCTGCTGCTGTTTTAAGGGTATTTGAGAGGTTTGGTTATTGTCAGAATAACAATAGATTTTATGAATGAAAAATATAATGTTAGTGATATCAATACTTAATGGCATTTCTGAAAAATGTATTCAAAGCCAGGAAATTTCATGGAATAATCCTGTATATCATTTACCTGCTAAATAAAAAAAAATAAACTGAGGTATCAGTTTTAGCTATGCAGGGGAAAATAATTTAAATCCTTTTTTTTTTTAATAATTCTTGCTCATGCAGAATCAAGGAAACACTGCTATTTACTTCCTTGTGGAGTTTCCAGTGTGCAGTACCAGCAATCTAAAGGTTATTTTATTGTCCAAAGTACAGTTAAAATTCAATTTTCAAATTCCCTGTTCCTGTAGAGATATTAACTTGCCCTTGTCAGTTTTCCATTAAAGAAATGTCTGTGCCTCAAAATGATTTGTGCTTGATTCGTTTCAGGAAATTGTCATGAGGTGTTTGAAGAGAATGTTAATCCATAGTGTATTTTTAAATTTTGTAGCTGAAGCCCAAGAACAGGATCTAAGTCAAGATTAGCCATATTTCTTTTGTATTTTTCTCCACTGTAGAACACTGATAAATATAATACTAAGACTGGTGTATCATTGGTATCCTTTTGGGCTGTTATGGGATTACATGTAAATCAAGTTTTAATAACTAACAGCATTTTAAAGGCATTATAATACTATATAAAGGCATTATATATTAAATTATTTGAAACTATAGCCCAAGCTAAATTTTTATTTTAGTCTTGTGCTAAAGGTGAAATATCAGTGGTTGCTACTAGTTATTTTTGCTGTTGACTACTGATTTATTTGCAGCTGTGGGAATGCAATTTCTGTTATTATCTGGATAGATTAAATGTTGCCTCACTGTGTTGGAGTTCAGTCAAGGAACAGTGCAGGTTGGAACATGAAGTTTATATGTACCAATGAATATGTGGTTTTTTTTTTGTTTGTTTTGTTTTTTTTAATCCTTGATCTATTTGATTTATAGTTAACTTTCCTAACACCCAAAATGTGCAAAACAGTTAAGAATGATCGTAAATAGATCTGCTGGTGTTGCTCAGGTTTACCCCACCAAGAGATGGGAAGCAAACTCTAAAAAGAAGTGACTTTTAGGGAGGTCTTGAGACTAACTTCCTAAGATAGCTAATAATGAGGAGGAGGAGGAGGCGGAGGACAGAGTGCCCAAGTTGCATTCATTCCCTTTCTAGTATGTGCAAGGAGAAAGTGGAGAGCTTTTCCTAACCTGGCTGGGGGCATGGGTGCCACAGATCTGCTGGCCATGAGACCTGGGGCTTGGTACATGAAGCATCCATCAGGGCAAATGCGCAGGCTCCTGGGGCAGCCTAACTGAAGGCTTTGCTTCCAGAGTAGGAGTTAGGAGGCTAAGAGTGTCTAAAATACTTCCTTTGCATGTGAAGTCCTTGATTAACCTGGACTGAGATTGTTCCATGAGCACATTTTAAAATAAAGGTTCCAGGTCACACAAGTGCGGCCAGAAACATTATCCTGCATGTTAAAAGCATTTACGTTATAAGAGCAAAAGTTTAAGATCTGGCTGTGTTAGTGACAACATGGATTAAAGCTTAATTATGTTTTTCTTAGTCTTAAAATATTTTAAAACTACTCTATCGCTTAAAATAAAAATGTTTGAACAGTAGCATGGGATTAAAAATACACCTATGAGAGGGTATGTTTTTCATAATGATTAGATAAGCTCTCACTGATACAATAATACAGATGAACCAGGAGTTATTATTTGTATAAGGCCATTAGACATTTATTTTGTCTTCTTTTTTTTGGCATGAATAACTAGAAAGAAATGTAATTTCAAATGCTGCATTGACCTTCCTGAATCTACTTTATCAGACTAAGACACTGCAATGTGTTGTTTATGGGTTTGCTTTTTAAACTTTATAATTCAATAAATATTGGATTTGTTATTTAATGGCCCACAAACAGATGTGCAGGTGTCTGAATACTCATTATCTGCCTCCATCCTAGAGCACCAACATTTCTCTCTGACAGGTCACCCAACCTAGTAACTAGCGCAGAATGAGCTTGTCCTGTGCAGATGAGTCGCCGTTAGCTCTGCAGCAGCAGGACCTGATATAAATAGTCCGTAGGAAGAGGGGGCCGTTCGTGCAGTGCAGGGTTTGTACTGTTTTGGTGGAGGTGCTTTATCCAACCCTTCCCTTGGCTTGGTCTGAGATGCAGCACAAAGGTGAGAAGCGACAGACGTCTTACTATTTCTTGGCCTTCCTGAGTGTTGATGAGATTCCTGTCTTTGCAAGAGCATTTCATGATGTAGGTGTGTAAACCCTGGAGCTGGCCAAGTTCAGCTGCGGGTACAGATTTAAGTGGCCCCTGGCATATCTCTGAATCCCTGTAACTTGGGCTGCATCCCAGATACCCAGCAGGGTGCTGATCTACACATCTGCCTTGAGCCTTTCCTCAACCAGATCTTTTCTGAGCCAGCTTCTGAGAGGGGAGAAAATGCTGCTCCCTGGCACTAGTCATGCCCTGCAAGAAGTCTCCCCCACCATTGTGCCTCATTGCTACTGCAGATGGCATCTAGAGAGTGAGGGCAAGAAATTATCCTAGTGTGTGTTGGGTTTTCTATAATTGCATATGAAATTTGGGTTGAGTTTCTTTCTCAGATATTGTAAAGGTAGGAAAAAATTGCCAAGTCTGTTTTTACATACATGCATACATACATTCTTATTACATACATGTGCATATATAGTTACGCTGTTTGCTGTGCCTACTAGGGTTTACAAAATTTAATATCACAACATTCACCACTCTCTTCTTTGGCATGGCTAACCATTTTGTTAAATAATTTCATTGTAATAAGTAGAATGATGATGATGAAAGATGAAAGTCTTGGAGAGTTAAACATTTTGGTAAATTGTGAGTTGCAGGAGTGGAAACTGTGCTGTAAATTCAGTTCATAAATAAAGTAGCCATTAACTCTTTTCCGTATTAACAGATAATTTCATTACTAAAGTACTGAGCCATATGATTTACTAATAATCTACTTATGTCTTTCAAACAACCGTAAATATAATTACTCCAATTTTACACTATAAACTCTATGAAAAAACAGACAAATCTAGAAAAGGATCATTGTGCTGTGATTGTATATAATTATAATAAAATTAGTTATTATCAACTTTGTGTTCATAAACGATCGTTGTCCCTCATAAAGTTAAGCGACTTTTTTAATCATTCAAATTACCACCTTTTGCCTCATTTCAAAAAATAAAATGTTCAGTTTAGTTTCAAGACTGTCAAAATTAATTATATCAGTTTTCTTGACAAAGTTAATTTCTTGGCAAAGCTTTGTTTTGCTGAGCACTTTTGTCCTACATTTTTATTTTCTTCTCTTTATACTGCTCTCAGTGCGCCCTAAAATTGCTTCTATGGAAAGACAATATGACCAGTTAGGGAATTTGAGCTCAGTCACCCTTAAAAACTATCACTGCCGGAGAGCGTATCCCAGCCAACAACACTGAACCGGAGCAGGGGAAATATTTGCAAATTTGAAAACTTATATAATTTGCTAAGTAAATGAATACTGAAACTACTCAGTATCTGCTTCATCCAAGACAACAGTGCAATAAAACTTTTTACCTGGTAGGAAGAGAGATCTTAGTTTGCATTTTGGAATCTAGACATCTTTTCTTAAAAATGTCTATTCAGTACTGAAATATAGCTTGCAATGGACAAATATTTTAATGAAGTATTTCTAACGGGAACTGTGAGTGTGATGCAGAGAGTTTGACGGGAAAGGTATGGTGAAATAACACATTGAATCTGCAGCTGGCCAGTGTATGAATATAATGACCAATTCTTGTTATTGCTGCTGAAGGAATAAACCCCCGTGTGCTGTCAGAATTGTTGAAGTGAAGATCTAGTTCAGAGGTTGAGCATGTGCTTTCATTTTGGAGTCTCACTTGAATTAATGCATTTCCTTGATTTTAGGTCTTGAGTTCTTTAAGTGGATAACAACACTGTTATTTAGCAACTTGTATATGTTTATAAAACCTAGCTTTTTTCTATATTTTCTTCTGAATTCTCACATGTGTATAAGTTTGGGGCTAGGAGGTGTGTTTTTTTTATTATTATAATGATGGAGGAGAATTGTTTAAAATTGTAGGTGAATATTTGAGATCAGAACCTTTGTAGTGCCCTTCACTTTGTCTTACCTCAGGTCAGATATAACCAGCTATGAATGAGCACCACAACATAACCTGTTCTTTCTATACCCTGAGATCAGTTAAGCACAGGAAGAGTTGCTTGAGAAAATTAGGGAATCCTCACTGGAATCATTGGAGGTTTCTAAACACAAGATAGACAAAAATCTGTCAGGAAAACCACAGGAAGAATTTGGGCAATGGTAGACTATTTTTAATGCTGCTTTCAGTACTTTCACTCTATTATTCAAGACTGATTGATTGACATAGTTCTTAAGAAGTGACTAAAACCTAGTTGTTAAATAAATGCAAAGTGGATTTTTAATTACATGCAGACTTTTTTTTTCTATAAATTACAATTAAATGCATTTTGTTTTCCTAACAGCAGTAGTAAATTGTTTGTTTCTTCTGACAGCAGAGTCTTATAATCCCTTATTCCTTTAGACACTGAACCCTAAATTTTATGCTATCACAAAAAGTAATTGAGGCACTTGTAATTTCCTGTGAAGAAATATCTCCTTTGTAATAGTTTATTCTGACAGATTTTTGATGGAGATTGTTGTTCTGGATTCATCAGATTTATAATTCACAGATGAATGGATTTGGCTCACCGTAAAGATAATAGAGAAAATTGTAAGAAGATCCAAATATAATATACTTAATTACAACCTTCCCAGAAGCAGGCTCTTGGTTTCTTCCTGTGGGCTTCATGCAGCGTTGCTGTGCTGGTGAGCTGGTTTTGTGCTTTAAATGTTCTGGCTTGCTCTGGAGGAGCTGAGTATTAGCAGCCATTCTTCTTTCTCTAGCTGCCTAGTGCTCGCTGTCAAAAGCAGGGGAATTTCATAGGAATATGTTGAAGCTCTGAGTGCAACATGCCCATTGGCAGTAAATCCATCTATTTGATGCCTTTGTGCTGTACAGTTCCAAACAGTGTGATTCCTGGAACACCAAAGCTGGTGGATGAGCTAGAAGTAGCCAGAAACGGGCTTCAGACATGAGTGCAATGAGATTTGCAACTCCACTTACTTCTGCCCTGAGCAGCCTGTCTGCCACAGCTTTCACCTCGTCTGCTTTAAGTCATAATACTGCTTAACTAAGGGGTGTCATCAAAGCTATGATTAGCAACACAACTCAGTTGTAATGTAAAACATCCAAGAACTGAAACATTGTACATGGCCTGATTTTGCCCAAAGGGGAGGTGTGTACACAAGTGCTGGGGAAGGAAATGGCTTCTTTGGCCTTTTTAATACAAAAGGCAATAAAACCAGGTACTGGAGAGGATTCAGTGTATATATTGCAGAGACGAACAAACCCCTCTGTAGTTGCAGGCAGCTGCAGGTTGGCAGCAGCTTGCATGGCAGTTTCCTTCTGATAGATAGCTAGGGTGCTAATACTGATGGCACACATCAAGAAATGTATGTGAACAAGGCCAAGAAAACTTACTTTTCCTGCATCTGATCTGCTGTAGTCATCCAAGCAGTATGATTTATTCCCTATAATTAAAGCCTTCACTGAACTCAATTTTTCTCCAGTGGCTCTAGAATGTTTTCATTTCTTTTAGAATTAATTAGTCTTTCATAATATCAATTTTGTAAGTAATTTTTAATATATATTCTATGAAATATATATAAGGATGAACTTTCAGGGCTCGTGAATTGATGGGCCAAAATTGGCAACACTGAAATACAATGCTATCATCTCGCTACAAAATCTTTATATCTTAGTTGATACTAGTTCAGAGAGATGATTTAAAAGCAGTCAATTGCCCTTTAAATGTCTTCAGAGATCCCACATAATTACACACATGCCAAACTCTACCCACAGGCAATCTGCAAAATTTCCCAGTATTCATAAATTGCCTTCATCTAGATTAAAAAGAAGCTATTATCCATGTTAATGTATCTGATTTTAAAATGACCTGAATCACATGATAAATCAGTTTTAGCTTCTTTGTTAATTTTTAAAACCATTTTTTTTAATAAATAAGATCTTAAATTAAAAGCATTTCTCCATTAATTTATTAACTCAAGCAAGAATGGAAGTCAACATTACATTCTCGATGTCCTTTTATCAGCTAAAAAGGACTTCTTGGGCAACGAGGAGAGCAGAAAAGACACATTATGACAAGTGACTTCATTAGCTTCATACAGAGCAGATGGGCTTTTCTATTATAGGAATATCTGAAGAGAATATTTTGAAACCTTCTGCAAGAACAGTTAATCTGTTTCCTATTTCTGTGTTGATCCAATCCTAGTTGTTGCTTTGGAAGGTGCATAGGTCAGATGTTGTCACATCCACTATTATTTTAGAAGTCTTTTTTTCTCTTCTCCCAGAGCTAAATGAGCAATGGCTGGCCAATAGTGAGAAGAGCTTAAATGATACAACTGTGTTTCTGCCTGATATGTAGAGCAGAGTTTGATATTCATACAAAGCATGCAATACTGAAAAAGGAAATAGTTATTTGACATAGTGCAAATTACAGGTTGTGTGTGTTGAGTCTCTTTCAGGATTATGACTTGACAAAATTAGTAGTTTTGAAAGCAGTGCAAATAATTTCAATGCAGTATTTCCATAATTAGCAAGAAGCAAAGTTGGGCTTTATAACCTCCCATTTTATTTCTTCCCTACACACTTAGACTGGTATCCCTTTTATGTTTTCTGAGACTGAAGACCACTAATCTTGTCCCATACCTCCAAGCCTGTTGGTTTTCATATTGAACTCCTGTTGCCTGTTTCTTGACCGAAACTTGTTGAACTCCAGCATCTTTTTTTTTTTCATAGTATAAAGTAAAAAGGAAACTTTAAGAGAGACAAATCTAAGCATGGATTTTATTTCTTTATTTTAATTCACTTGTCTTGACGCTCCCATCAAATGAGGTCCAAATGAACTGTGCACAAATACCTTTATTTTCACTTTATTCTTTGGTGTAAATGATGATTTCTGGGCAGCTGATACACGAAAGGCTTCTGTTCCCATGAAATGCAATGAGCCTTAAACTGGAATCAATGGGTTATCATTATATAAGATTATGTGCTGAGTAATGCTCAGGATGCAGTAGAAAAGATACCTATTGCCTAGTGTGAGCTGGAGCCTGTCTGACAGCCAGTGGCATGAGAGGGGACTTGTTAGAATCCTTAAGAGTCTGGGCAAGTTTGCAACACAGACAAAACCCACGGAAAACGGGAGGAATTAAGTGTTTCAGGACTGTTTTGAAAGGCTTAGCTGGTGGTGGTGTGTAACTGTTGCAGATTAGCATTTCTGCAGTTGTCTCCCAGTTGGAATAATAGCTTGATCCGATTCCTGTAAATAGGTCCTTAAAATAACATATTTTTGCAATTTGTTATTATAAATCTGTGGTTTCTTGTCTTGCCTGCTGCCCACAAGAAAGTCTGATTATTGGTGTTCACCAAAATCTCTGAGGAAATAAAATCTCAGCTAGCGCTGTGCTGTCTGAGCTCATTCGCTTGATTACTGTCTTCAACTACTGATTGCAAATGAGCTCGTAACAATAAAACTGTGCAAAACAAATGAGAAAAATGTCAAGGCCAAATCCACCAGTGCCTCCTGAGGACTGTGGGATTGACAGAAATACTCAATAGAGCTGATGAAATGAGGAAAAATAATACCCCATCTTTGAGGTCTGAGCTATAAACCTTTCCACTTAGCAAGGCTGCATTTACAGGGCTTCTTTTAGAGCAGCCTCTATCTCTGTGCTGTCTCTCACATGTAGCCAAATCAAATATATTTACTTAATATGTGTGAAAAAGGAAGGTTTTAATCTTAGGGAAAATGTACACATTATCTTGTAGCTGACAGTTTAATCTATTGCAAAGGACACTCCGATGCATGGAAAGCTGACCCAGAGATGTCAACAAGTTACTATTTGATGCCTCTGGAGCTTCTCTGTGAGTGAAATTTTCCTAGCACAATGTTTTGATTTATCTACAGCAATTCAAACCATGTCTCATTTTCCATTTCTCCCCTCCTCTTTCCTAAATCAAATTCCCTTGCAAGTCATTAACATTTTAACTTGATTTTTGAAATGTTTCAAGTGGCCAGTCTGGTTTTCAGCCGCTTCAAATCTCTTTATGCAGCATTCTCAGAAAATGTCCTAATGGACGTTGACACTCTGGGTTTCTCACAATGTATTACAGCAGTGGCTTCTCCCTTCTGCCTGTTTTTATGAAAACCTTTAATGTAGCAATTAGAGAATTGATCTTAGATGCAGGAAAAAAAAGAGGTTCAGTTCTTAAATCAATGAAAAGGAATTAAGCCTCTTTCTTCCTACCTGTAAGGGACTGTGCTAACGTGCCACAGTAAGGGTGGCAGCACTTCGTTCTTCACCCTCATCAGTTCCATTGGGCAGAAAACAATTCAATGGATTGAAAGTGCAGTAAAATCAGATTGTAACCACGTAAATCAGCAGTTAGGGAATGTACCAAGGAGAGGAGAGAGAGTCCATGGTTTTAGTTCCTTCTTGAAGATGAGCCCCTTAAAGAGCAAGCCTCAGAGCTGTGCTCATGCTTGCTGTTGTGTTTGGTTCCACAGGGATGTGCAACCAAGTACATCTACATTTCCAGAACTAGAGAGGATTAAATGAAGTGGCACAAATGGCTTAAGAATCTCGTGTGGTTTAGTGTTAAGGTATTTTAAATTCTTTGAGGAACTGTTACGATGCTTGTTTTTGATGGAGCCAGGACATATTCTTCTGGTCAGTCTTGACAGTAAAAAATACTTCTGATATTAGAGCTGTTTGCTTTTCCTTATTTTTCTTTCTTTTTGTGATTTTGCAAGAAAAGTTTGTTTTGTTTTTCAGATTTCTTGTTGATTAGTCCTGAAAACATTTACGTAGCAAGTATGTTATTTTCAGTGTTGGCTTCTGAGATTCCATGGCTCTGGCTTTTTAGATAACAAGCTTCTTCATTTGTCTTGCATAACAATTGAGATGTTTTGAAATGCTCATTTATAGACAATTCTCCCATTTTGTAAGAAGAGGAATGCTGCATCTGAGCTTAAGGTTCTCGTGTTGCTAAAGCTTCTCTAGTACAGAGCTGTAGTTTTATTATATCAACTATTCTAAGAAGTAAGAACAGAATTTTGAACAGAATATCTTTGTTTTTTTGTTTGTTTTGCTGTGTGTGTGTCTGTGTGTGTGTGTTGATTAGGATTTTTTTCACCTAAACAGCTTATTTGCTGAATTTTTGTGCAACTGTTAAAAAAAAATAAGAACTTCTAGTAGGGAGTGCTCAGTAATCTGTGTTTGGGAGCAAAAAGATGATGATTAGTTGATTAGTTTCTTAAATATGTTTTTTTGCTTTTTGTCCAGACAGTCCTGACCTTATGTTATGTTCCATTAATATTTTATCTTTGTAATGCCTGTTAACTTTTGTTGGTTCTGAGGTTAAAGTTGAGTGGGGCAAGCCACTATCAATGGCTTGGACAGAGATCTTTACACAGCTGGACTAATTGCAGTATGATACATTAATGAAGTTTCTCAACATTTACTCACTTGGGACAGTTCCCAGATAATAAAATGCAGTAAAATAGGTAATTTTGTTAAAACAATTTTCTTTTGCTGAGCATAAAAATACAGGATAGCCGCTTACTGTTGGAATATCTCTAATGTAATCATGTAAGTCACTGTGAACATTGTAAATGAGCTTTTCTTTGAGAGATGAATGACTTACAGGCAAGATTTGAAGCTAGTCTTTCCATGCCGTTCTCTAGAACAACAGTCTGCTCTATGTAAAAAACAGGTTTGCACTAGTTGTGTTGTCACTGTGCTTGTGTACAATACCTGAGGCCATATAGTGGGTCACATTTTACACATGATTACTAGTCTTAAAAAAAAAAAAAAGAAGAGAGAAAAAAAAATTAATTGCAGCCTTCCCAAATCAACATTATTTTACATGTCCATCACTCGATAGAGTGAAAAATGAAATGTTTTTCATGGTTTGTTGATGACGGCAGTCAGGGGTGGGAAGTCAGGGGAACACATACTCATAACTGCTATCATTGCTTAAGTGATTAGACTTTATCTGAATTTCCCAAACATGAGACGGATGCAGCAAAGTTCAAGTGACTTGGCTTCTCTGAAGTTCAGCATTTCTTTGTTATGCAGTAGCAGGAGGATAGATGGTAGCCTGCACCCTTAAACAGGCAAGTTTAAGGGTTCTGGGTACTATGCAAGTAAAGGAGAAAGTACCTTCTTTCCCAGGAGTACTTGGAGGGGAATCTGCTGGAGCTAGAGAGCTGGCTTTGTGTCATGCTTATCAACACTGTCTTTAGCAGGATTTTGGGCACTTTCTTTCGCAAGAAATGCTTCTTTTTCTACACAGAGAAGGCTCCTCTGAGTTTTAAGCCAAGCGTGCTGAAGTAATACCTCATAGGAGTCATGTTTCACATTCCTCATGTCTCATTCTTCTCTGACCCAAATAACCGACAGAGGCTTAGGATTTGCTAAATCCTCTTCCTTCCCTCATCATGTCCTCAGCAAAGGTAATGTGCAGAGGAGCTTGCCTTGCTCAGGAGAATCCAGTTATGTTCCCCAGGAGGGACCACAGCAGCACTTCTGAGGTGTTCGAGGAAACAGAAGTGACCTTTGTGGATCATGAAGAAGAGCAGAAGTCAGTGCTTCTTTCTCCCAGGCCTATTACATGTGCTTTTCCCTTGTGTTTGGAGTGCGAAGAGGAACAGGGGGATGCGCAGAGCAGAGCCTGCTGCTGCCGGTGGCCATGGGCCTGCACTGACCTAACCTGGAGCTGAATTAGAATGACAGGAGTAGGTGGTTCACTGCCTCCTCTCTGACGGGCTCTCGGGATCCAGGGATGGCAGCTTTGGAATGAACTGCAAGGGAGAAGGTACAAAGGGCAAAACCTCCTCGTTTGTTGACTATCGTAATGCGTGGGATCCTTTTTCCACTCTGTACTTTTCCCTCATACGGAATAACCAGTAAGTGCAAAATTAATTACTTCTGCCTTTGTAATCTTCTCCCATGAGTCATTCTGTCTATTTTAGCATTTCTTTTCCAGGAATATAATTATTTCACAGGCATTTTTTTCCAGTTGTATTTCTCTGCAGGTTCTGTCCTAGCTTTGTGTATAACTCATACAGTGAACAAATGTATGTTCTAAGTGCTGTATCAAAGCAAAGCATATGAAAAATCATTAACATCAAGTTCTATCTAAATAGATTTAATGTAGGGGGACATACACCAAATTTTCTTTCACTATTTTTTCCAACTACTCACATTTTTTTCTTTTCAAAGCAGCGATCAGTAAGGTTGATTGACTGGAACAGGACAGAATTGATATTCGTTATGTCTTAAATTTAGCAAATGTTTTATCTATGTAGTTTGAAACATGATGCTGTAGGAGCAGAAGTGCTCCCTCCCTTGCTGAGGCAAAGCTGTAGTGTTACGTACTTGCAGTATTAACAGTGCACCTGGATCAGGTGGAAGTCAGTGATGTGCTCCACACTGGAACACTCAGGTTGCCCTGAGTGCTTGTCATGTTGTAGATAGGTTAGACTGTAGTCAAATGTGTATTCTCTTCTAAAGAGCCAGGATAGTTTTTAAATAAAGCCTGATATTCTTTCGAAGGCTGTGTCAGCATCAGACTTGCAACAGCTGAAATATTTACTATCTGCACTTACTGGTTGCTGTACAGGTAAGGCATTAAGCTGGTCTTTCTTCTGTTTCTGTTGTAAGTGGCTCTTCTGGGAATTTCATGGTCTAGCAGGCAAATCTGGACTGATAGGACTGTTACTCTGAGAAGCAGGAAGGAGAACACTGAAACTTAAAAAGTAATGGTACATCCACTGAAAATAAAATAAAATAAAATAAAAAAATAAAATAAAATAAAATAAAATAAAATAAAATAAAATAAAATAAAATAAAATAAAATAAAATAAAATAAAATAAAATAAAATAAAATAAAATGATAATTGTGTTTCTAAAGAAACCTACAGCTGGGAATGAGAGAGGCAGCAACTTGTTCATTCTTGTCTGTGGTGGAGCAGGAGATCCTTGGTGACCTGCTGGGCCTACAGCCCACACAGCCAGATAATTCTTGAGACTCACAGTACTTAATTAAGGTGAAAACAACAAAGCCAGTTTAATTTGTTATACTTTACCCCCCAAATATTTTCTGGTAACCTTTGCACTAATAGGGGAAGGAAGCAGCAGAAATTAATAGTTACTTGATAGAAGTATAGCCTCTAGTAACTACAGCCTCATTTTTCCTCTGTAGATTTCTATTTTATTGCTGCTGCATGTTTCAAGAGTAATGTTGATAAAGGCTGGATTTATGCTGGTCAAAGCAAATATAGTTAACAAAGGAAAGGCAGACTTTTTGTTTTCATTTAACTGAAAAAAGCTGAAATCTTAGTTGAGAAAGAAAAAGATAAAAGGACTGAGTCACAGAGTTTTTAATAACTTGCACTGAAATTGTTACCAAACATTTAAAAGTAGCAACATTTCAAATTTTGCAGATGAGCAACTTTTAAGTATAGTCTTTTCTCATACTTGAAAATATTTTCAAGCAAATTTTCATATTGTAATAATTCATGGAATTTAGATACTGTTTAAATTCTTACGTTATTCCTTTTTCATTCTTCTCGCTACTCCAGTTATTTTTCAAGACATTTTTAAGTGGAAAAAACAGTGAACAAGCAAATAATATTGGAAAAATGAAGTGCCTGTTTCAAGCTCTAAGATATAAAATCAATGTCCAAGTTTTTAACTTAGGAACTGTTCTTTGGTATATCAGACAGGTCTGCCTAACAATAACTGTAATTATAAAATAGTAGTCTTCCATAGCAAAAATCACTGCTGTATAACCTTACTATCATGCCCAACTTCATCAAAGTCTCTGGTAGTAAAATGAAACACCAAAAGTTGGTAGGACTTTCCTGATGGTGCTAAAAACAATAGGAAGATCCCTACTGAGTTTGGTAGCATCAGGTTTTTCTTTCATGTTAGAGTCTTTCCTGATGGGCCAAGGAAAGTAAAATAAAAACCACAATTTAATGTTTTGCAGGCCTGTACTTAGCAGTCTGTATACTTCTAATCTATTTTACAACCAATTCATTTTGCCCAAGAAGTGTTTTGAGCAAGATTTGGAACTGCCAGTAGATAGAAACAAACAAAAGGAGGCCAAACAAAACCTTTATTAATATTTTTTTTTTTTACTGAAGTTTGATGTGACTCCTGGATGCCAGCTGGTATGGTTAGGGATGTAAGTTAAAAGAATGGATTAAAGAACATATATTTGAACACTTAAAAATGATTTTAGAGCCTAGAACAAGCACACATAAAAAGACTAACTTGTACGGCAATTTACAGTGACCATTATCAGCAAAGTGGAGCACACAGCTGAAACACTAGAGTGGTTTTGAGAGAAGAAAAATAACCATTTTATTCAAAAAAGAAAATGTAGTCAACACTTTCCAGTGTGAGAACTGACATACCTTCTTTTTCAGAAAGTGTTAGACTTACAGAAACCTTATTATTTCTGATTTGTTTGTCTTTAAATTTATACTTAAAGGACAGAAAAGAGAATATTCAATTTGTTGTTTTAGAAATCATGGAATTTAGATGTTTTCCCTTTTGAAATAATGTGACAGGTGGGCTGGTACCAGTATCCAAAAGCTGTTCAGAATGGCCAAAGTTGGTGGTAACCCTGTTGTGAAGGTATAATGACAGATTTGTTTCATCTTCCCTAGTTTATCCCACACATATTACATGTTTGATGTAGTTTTTAGAATGACCACGAACTACCTGTTCTTTATGAAGACAAGAAAGAACTATTTTATCCTCCAAAACCTGTGTGTGACATACAGGAAGTTTCTTTTCTTTCTTTTCTTTCTTTAGTTGCAACTTGTAACAGGGCTAGGTGGTAGTTTGTTAACACTGTTTGACTAGTCATCTACTGAAGTTCAAATTCCTGATTCTCATTTGTACTACTTTCTGTCTTCTTTCTGTCTCTCCACAGCTAATTTTAACAAAGACCCTAACTAATTTTGTCTCAGAGGATAAGAACTGTGCACATGCTGTCCTGTGTAAAATTGTCTTCTAATTTTATCAAATTTCAGTCTGTTAAGACACCGCGTGCTCTGAGAATCTTCACTTTCATTTTCAAGTCAAGCAGATTTTGAACTTTCTTGCTTGTAAAGGAAAGTCAAAAAAGCACGGAACCTGGAAGCTACTTTACAAAAGTACTTCACAATACTTTTAAATTTGTTTAAATATCACTCTTTTAATATGAGCATTGTAATTTGTTGCCATTTTTCACGTGCAACCATATGGATTTGGTGATACTGTCTCAGCAGCCAGAGTGCTCAGGATATTTGCATAAACTGAGTAAGAAATGCCTTGAACACTCCAAATTTGTCTGGCGGTGATGGTCAGATTATTTGCACAGCTGAGTGTGTAAAAACATTGGGATTGTGTCTCACTAATTCTTGGATATTTCAGCAAAAAAGACAGCTTATGTTGAGAAAGGTCTATAGATGTGTCTGTGTGCATTTATTGGGTTATGCACACTTACTTGTCCAGCCTTCCAAAGAAGTGACAGTATGATAGAAAGTCCAAACTAGCGTTAGCACAGGAATGCTGAGAGTGCAGAAGATTCCTGGCCTCAACTGTTGCCTTAGTGTATTGAAGACTGAGGGAAAATGGAAGCTGATTGCTTGTATAATTAAACTCATTCAGGTAGAAAATCAAGGTGCAAATTGATGAAAAGTGAGCTAATCAAGATAAGCAGCTTTGTTCTCCCTCCTTGTTTTTTTTTTTATGTTACACTGGAATACTTTTCCACCTTCCTGTTGATGCTCTGCTTTAACTTTTCCAGGAAATAGTTGCTTAGTACCCAAGTTATCCTTGCTTCAGTGTGAATGCCACCCCGTTCAGCCTTTGCATAGCAGTATCCTGAAGAGTGGCAGCTGCAGGCTGTGGCTTGTGACCATTAAAGGAACCTCAGGTATCTCTTCACTTATGAAGAGATACCTCTCTTACAGGGAGCTCCTCTTTCATGGAAAGAGAATCAGGAGGGAAAATGTAGGCTTCTCTTAGGAAGGAAGTCAAGGGGTGAAGCTAATGGATGGTCACTCAAGACAAAAGACACTGGCATGGCCAAGTCTGAGACTAACAACTCAATAGGGCACTCCAGTGACTCAAGCAGTGTAAAGGATCTAAGAAAATTATTTCAGTGGTCAAATTTTGAATACAAAGAAAAGTGCTGCTAGATTCAGATTAAAAAAAAAAAAAAAAAGCAAATTCTAGCTCTCCGAACATAATATCTGGTGATCTTAGAATTGTGGTTGGAATGAGGAAAGGAAGATACAGTCTTTAGAGCTTCCAAGTTAAAAAAAAAAAAAAAAAAAAAAAAAAAAAAAAGTAATGCCTGAAAGTGTGGATCCAGAGAGGTGGCTGAAGTTGTGAATGATTTGAAAATTAATTTAGAACACCCCAGGAATATTGTTATAAAATGTTTTCAACCACAGGGAGACTTTTTTCTCATATAACAGGGTGCAGCTGGGTCATAAAATGCCCACAATTGATCGTTCATCAAATGCAGTCTAATTTTCAGGACAATTTTGTCTAAAGCTATACTAGTGACATATGTAAATGAGTTTACTTCAAAGATATAAAGGCTGTTTAACTGGATTAATCACCTGCCAGTGAAGTGTCTTTGAGTGCTGTGGGAAGATCAAACTGTAGCTTACCAAAACAAATAACACCCATCTTATCTGAGATACGTTATCTGAGGATATTTAATTTAGTACATGCAAGCTGACTTCAAAGGCATTTAATTGTGAAATGTGTTTGAGAATGTGATAATGGTAATACATAACCCTGTCACTTTCGAGATTGTTTCTCTACAGAAGAACTTTTCTAGCAGAAAGTAAAAATCTGTTTCCTACTCATTGCTGCCTCGTTCTGACAGCTAGCACTATCAGTGCAAAATAAATCATGTCATCTGATTAGCAAAGCATGGCAAACTCCTGGCAGAGTACTGTATTTTAATCTGTCACAAAGATATAGCTGAGAGTAGAAGCATCTCGACTGCTCCTATTGGCATCCAGGAAGTTTAATGTCTTTCAAGTGAATAGAACTTGAGTAGTGGGAGATGATAATCTGACACATTATACTTCACAGTAAGACTGACACAGCACAGAAAATTAAATATTTACACTTTTTATGCCACTTCATGTGACCAGCGTCCAGCTTGCAGAACAGAGAAGCTCACTTGTTTTAAAGGAGTCCACCTCATTACACACATGGTACTTGGTGGTGACTCTGAATACGCACAAGCACCGCTGCCTCAGCATCTTGCAGCTAAGACCTGTGGTTTGCCTGCATTTAGCTCCAAAGAGGAAAAATAGATTTGCCTGCTAATTAAAAGACTTCCTTCTGAATGATTTAGAAGCAGATTGGAGAAGAAGAATTTACGCCAAGCGACATGCAAGAGAGTTCATCTAGAAAAGCATGTGACTTGGCTTCACTCTTGCTGTGTGCACATGGAGACACGGGACCTGCTGGCATCCATAGAGAGATCAGGAAAGCATCTGCTGTAAGTCAGCTGAGTGTGGGAGGGTGAAGAGGAGGAGGATTATATGATTTTCTTCACATCTTCCTGTTTGTATATTTATTTCTCTCCAGTATATTTTAACTCCTTCCTCTACTCACACAATATCTATGAGTACAGGGATATAAGGCATCTCAGAGATATGCTTGGTTAATTTTGGAGTTCTGCCTTGGCAGACCTTTACGGCATGGACCTTTTCCTCCTGTAACTTGCGTGCCAGACCCTCCAGAGTAGATAGTTTGTAAGACAAACATAACAGCAACATAGGATAAAAATTCAAATGCAGTGAGTCTTGCTGCCTAGATTACTGTCTCCTTTCATTTTAGTTCTTCTTATCTCCTGCTTCTTGATAGTCTGCATCAGTCTTCGTACCTGTTGCATCCTTAATCTTGCCAGCCTAGTTCCACTATGTGATCCTATTTCTCAACCATTTTCATCTTTTGGTGTATGGCTTCCTGTTAGTTAAACTTATATATGTTTGCTTGCTTCTATCATGAATTATACTGTTCTGTGGGCGTTCTTTAATTTCAAGCTTCGTTTGCTTTATTCCATTTATAAATCATATGTGGTACTTAAACTACAACCTATAGCACATATATAGCTATTCATAGGCCCTATGGCGTTTATATTCAAAGATTTATTAAGTCTTGTAGCTCAACAATATTAACTAAACAAGGCAGAGTGGGTAGATTCATTCTGTTTATGCCATATCCTCTTGTTTCAGTTTGCTGCAGATGCTGTCGATTTAGTGTAGTGGTTTAAATCTAAGGGATCCAGGGGTTCTGCATGGCGTGGATCACATCCTCGTGGCTATAGCTCAGTGGGTGGTCTCGACTACTGCAGTTCTGCATGGTGAACATCATCTTCACAGTAACCATTTGCTTTGGAAGGTTGCTCCATACCTGAACAGCTGTCCACAAGCCATTTGGTGCATTTATTGTTTTCAGTCTAAATCTGCTTCTCCTGCTCTGGCCATTTCTGTGCATCTGGCTGGTTACGCGGCATGGCGCTTGGGCTTGTGGTGAAGTTGGGGTTGGGGGTGCTCACCACAAAAAGGATAATATAGTAAATTGAAGAGCCAGAGGAAAGACAGTGAAGAAAATCTTTTGAATGAAACTTATAGTATTATCTAAGAAAATGCACTTACCTTTGACTTGGATATGGTGAATAAAATCAGAGTGTGTTAAAACAATTATTTAAATCAGATTGTGAATTTAAAACCCTGTTCTCTTTAAAGCTATTAAAAATTACACTTCCAACAGTGACAACTTGCAATATATTTTTATTCTGATTGACATTAGAAAAAGTCAAATAACTGAGTTATTAAAGTCCTGGATTTTTCATATAGAGCCATGGGCTTTTAACTGCCAAGCCCGCTTTTGGTAGATATGGTCTTATCAGCAAATGCAGATAAAATGTTGTCTTGTTTTCAGTTTCCTCAGTTTAATTCTTTAAAACTAAGAAACTGTAAACAGCTTATTGTAACAATGGGAATGCTTCTTCTTCTCTTCCAATCTATGAATAAGGAGTGTGACAAAGTGTTACCAGCGAGTTCTAAGCATTGAAGAACAGAGGGACCAGAAAGCCATTAATTCAGCTCACCAAATACAGATTCTATTACCATAGGTTAATAAATCATTTGCTTTAAAGTGAGAAACACTTATAATCTCTTCTCCTTTTTGTTACATAACAAATCAATTATAGAATGTTGTTTTTCTTCAAACTTGTTAAATTTCAGCTTGCATTCTAAAGCAGTTTCACACGCACAAAAATGATTAAAAGGATTTAATCTTTTGCTCAGGTCTGTTAGTCTTTAAATAAAAGTCATTCACCTGTTGTAAAACTTAAATTATAAGCTTGAATATATGTATATTAAACTAAATAACTTGAACATTTTACAACATAAACATTCGTGTTGCACCTTTTTTGTCAGAAAAGCTGAGCATCAATTTTAAAGAAAAGGCTAGACTTATCTGCAAACCAGTACGTATAAATAATTTCTAATATAAAAGATTCAATTATTCCTTCAGAAAAATAGCAAGAAGTTCAAATGCAAAGATTAAAATCAGTATTTAAAACTGAGATTTCTTGCTTGCTGATCTGGTGATTTTGATTTAACAAGGTTGCACAATCAGTAAGAAGATGGAACTGCCCATTTATAGAATCATTTTAAAGAACAGGTGAGGTTCTGTAAGGATGTATTTGTTGCGCTGGTTGTTGTCCCCCAGATGAACAGAAATGCAGGAGGGGAACCTTTCCTGCAGCCTGGCCCTTTGTGGCTCGTCGTAGCCAGCACACACTCGAGCTGGGGAGCAGCTGCTAACGTGGTACGTGGTTTCTGCACCTGCTAGTGAGCAAGGCCAGGGCCCAAGAGTGCTCATGGGGCCTCCTGCCTTTGTGTGGCACCAGTAAAGGACAGCAGTCTGTCCATGCTCCAGGTTTTTTGAACCACTCCAATTTCTTTCAAAGCCTTTGCTAGCAAAGTAGCAAAAGTCTATACCAAACAAATGAAAAGAATCAGATATTTGTCAAATGCCAGTTGGAGGTACCTGCATGAGTTTGTCTTCCAATAATCCCAGCACTCTTTTCTCTAATAAAAGGTTAATCCTTCTCTGCGTTTTATCAGAACTGGTTAGTCTTTTCTACAGGTTTGTTCAATAAACTGCAGTTCAGGCTCTGTATACTGTAACTTGCACTTAAGAGCTTGAAGAACTAAATGGGAGAGGGTCTGAAGTCTAGATGGGAAAAAAACCCAAAATATCTCTGTGTGCATTGCAGCCCATGGCACTATAGCAGATAGAGCAGTTTCTGAGGCTCATTCAGGACACTTTCTGCAAAATGCCTATTTTATAACCTGCTGTGAGAATAGTAACCAGGTGGTTAGGTATGGAAATAGAGAGAATTCCCTGTATTTACAGCTTCTTCTGTCTGATAATGTAACAAACTGAATAATATTCTTTCATCTTGACAATTATCTAGGACAGTTCTAAAGGGAGCATTTTAAGGCTATAGCATTCTATTGTGGCAACAGAATAAGCCCAAATAAATATTTTAAAACATCCTTTGGTATGAAAACTTTTATTTTCTACAGTCTAAAGATGATTGCACAGAGAAATATGGCAGGAGAAAAAATAAAACATTGCACATTGTAAAAGTTACTGACAACTCACAAGGCTACAATACTGCATTTTGATATTTTTTTGGAGACATAACGCAGGATTATGCCACTCCAAGCTTGTCATAGAATCATTGAATCATTATGGTTGGAAAAGACCTCCAAGATCATCAAGTCCAACTGTAAACCTGTCACCACCAGGGCTGCTAAACTCTATCCCTCAAAGTGCCTCATCTATATGTTTCTTGAACACTGCCAATGTAAAGGGTATAAAGCAGTAGTATAAGGCATGCAACAGGCATCTGGTTCACCTCAGTTATGCTCTGTGAAAGCCAGCTAAACTTCTTGCAATTTGCTAGGAATTGGGAATAAATTCATTAAGATAAAGCCAAAAAAACCCCAGCGGCAGTAATGGAATTTACCTAACTTCTGTTATGAATAATTGAATGCTGAGTGTTAGGATGTAGAACATTCTTTAATAAATCCTTGCTGGATCAAATAATATCACATCAGTATTAATGTAACAGCTGACTAGGATCATGTAGTCCAAAGAACTCTCTTTAAATGATATTTTTCTGGATGTGCTTAATGCATATTCATAGTACTGCTTAGTTTTTCTTTAATGGGCAAAAATCAGTGCTTTCTTATTAAAACTTTATATAGGTTAATCCACCACTTAAGTGTGAAAGAATCGCAACTTTGTGTGTCAGAGCGCCTTTGTGTGACAGATTTCGAGCACAAATGTGTCTACATGTTCTACCAAAGAGTCAATGCTCAATCCTAATGTGTCAATATGCTTTGTGCTGGGCATCCTCCAGATGCTTCCTTTGCAGTTTGTCCAGCCTGCCTTCCTCTACAGTAAAATTGCTTTTGATAACTTGCTGCCTTTTTTAGCAGAAATCATCTTGTTTTGTAAAGTTTATAGCATAAAGAGATCCTGTTTTTACTTTGATGTCAGGTAATCTTCAGTCTCAGCAGTGAAAGAAATTTGTGCTTCTTTTCTCTCCCTTGCCTGCCAAATGTTAAGTGTTGATCAAGGTGGAAGACTGCTGGACTGGGCAACTCCTTTGGGGTTAGTCCTCAAAAAAGGGCCCTGGAAATGCAAGGAAAATTTAGAAGACAAGTACAGCAATAACTTTAGATAAATGTTCTCCAGTAGAGTGCATAAACATAGAAGGAGACTTTGCTCGGAAATGTCAGTATTTTACAGGATTAAAAAATATTCGTGCAGAAACATATGGAGAAACATTGCAAAGGAATGACTATATTCCTTCATGTGCGAATAAATTGCACGGGGAATGGCATTTATTATTGAATAAATTTCCCCATAAATTATATGGGGAATAGCAATTAGGCATGCTCTGAGACACAGAGTAATATGGTAAGTAGTAAAAAGTTGCTGATTATTTTTGCATTATTTTGCATTAAATAGTTTTCTCAGTTTTCAAGTGAATATTATTCATAATGGATCAAAACTGCTGTGTCCAATGGATACTTTATATAAAGACCTAATGGATATATAGCATCAAACTCTTGGAAAAGTAAATATGAAATAGTAATTCAAATAACAAGAGATGAAACATTTAAACACTTTAGACAAATGACTTAAAAATACACAACAGTTGTTTCTGGTTTTTATTTTAGAGAAGTTTACTGGCTATATGCAAATTATCAGCAACTGGGGATTTTTCTGTTTTAGCCTAACTCCTAAATGCATCCTAACAAAGGAATTCCTACTGTTACTAATAGAAACACGTCTTCTCTCCACTAAATTATATTAATGGGTATAATCATTCACTATAATATAACACTTTTATCCATGTACAATCTGTACAATGATGCCGCAGAAGTAATAACCTTGACTATGGCAATCCTTGGAGTGAACACTGTATGTTTTCTGTTATTTAATTAAAGATACTAATATAATACCCAAGACTATAACCAGCGCACCTGGAAAACAGTTGTATCAAATCCAATGTAAGGCTTAACTTCTAAGGTGTCCGGTCCCCAAAGGGAAGCCCCTGGGCAGGGTCTCCTGACTTGGTGCTGGAGGGATCCTCACTTCTGCTCCTGAAGTGACACCCCTTTGCAGGAGAACCGTGAGATCTGTAGGATCTCTAGGGACTTTATTTGGTAGTACAGGAGCTCATCTGGGAAACAGAAAACCTAAATTCTAGTTTCTGCTTCCAGAATTCTGGCTGAACATTTACAGTTGTTAGTCCACAGACAAGGCCTCTGTTGTTCCGGACAGCCCGCTGGTCGGAGTGCTCCGGGTGCGAGGCAGGGCGTTTGATGTGGGTCTCAAGGCCAAACTTTCCATTTACCGAGTAAATCCCGAGCCTGCGTTTCACGGAATGGCAGTGCTGTCACCAAGAGGAGCCCATGTGAGAGGAGGTGGCCGGCACGTGCTGGAGGTGGCTCTGCAGAGTCCTTAGGAGCAGGTGCTGGAGCAGAGGGAGCTGGTGGCTCTGCAGTTCCCTGGCAGAGAGGAGAGCTCCTCCATCCCTTACCAAAATCGCTGCCTGCTGATGGTGTCTCCGGCAAAAACAACTTGCTTTCACTGCACTGTCAGTGCCCAGTTCCAAGGCAAGCTTATCCAGGGGGAGGTCTGGCTGGTTTGAAACAGACAGCAGCTCTTCCACTGTTTTTCTTTCCTTTCTCCTTGCCCTAGTTGCCCCTTTCAGCAAACTGATCACTCTGCTTATCTCCGTGCTTATAACATTTTAGATGAGGCAAACTTATGGTCTGATGGCTTTCTCTAATGAATCATCTATAAATAATGGTAACGAATAAAATAATTTTATCTAGCTAGTTGCTATTCGGTTGTAAGTCATTATAATTCAGTTTCCTACCCACAATTACTCATCAGAAATTATATTTAATTTATCCTCTGGTTCTACTGTGCCATTCTTAGGGCAGTTTTATCTGTGACTTTGTAATGGCAAGAGTGAAATCAACATTCTGCCAACAGGAAAAGAGCATTAAATGTTGAACTAAAAAATGTAAAGTGGGCATATGTAAATGGCCTAGGAGAGTGAGAAGTTCTTGGCATTCCTCATTTTAAGCATAGATCAACCTAAATCTTCCAAAGTGAAAGAAATTTCCAGCCAGGGCAGATGCACTTTATAACTTCATAAGTTACGATGAGTTTCATATTCTTGCTAAAATTAAGTAATGCTTAACTGCCTAGCGTGGCAAGAATTAACATAGCACTGAGACAGCACAAAGACCCTTTCCCTTCCCAGGCGAGGTGACTAGATGCACAAAGTCGTGTGCTTGAAGGGTGTGTCTGTTTCTCACACTGCAGCCTATGAATTCTCACTGTCAGAATAACCTCTGAAGGCAATAGGAAAATTATTGAAAAAATGACTAAAAGAAAACCCTCCACTCCCCCCAATATATTCATATATGTGTATATTCCTACGTGTGCCCATGCATGGAAACCAATAAAATGGTGTAAATGAAAGTAAAATATAAGCATTAAAAACTAATACTAATTTGTGTTTGTATACAAATAAAAACATTGTGACTACGCTCACCAATATCTTCAGATTTTAAAAGGGATTGTTAAATCATCCATTTTTAATAAACAAGACTGATGTCTGAGAATTTCCTAGGCAATATTCTATATGATTTCATGATTTCTTAAAACAGATTTAGAAGCAATACCTAATCAATATTACTCCGTTACGTTATTCAGGAAATTGGGCTGTTGGCATGATCTTCTCTGGACCAGAGGGCAGCTCTAACTCTTGGTTGTTTGTACCCAAGACCTTGCAAGGAGGATTTGACTGACAGGCTGAGGAAGGAGAAGATGACATGAGACAAAGGAGTCTCAACAGCAGCATCTGATGGGAGAGCCAGGTGAGGATGGTCTGCTTTTTTTTTTTCTTTTTTCTTTCTTTTTTTCCCAGACAGTTCAAGTATTTTAAATTGTAAGAGAAGATGCAAACTGAGCGAAAGGAAATGAGGAAGGTCTTGGCAGCCCTGAAGCCTACTCCATAAGGTGGGGATGGCAGCTACCCCAAATGTGTCAGCAATGGGAGCGGGGGAAACAAGCAGAGGAAGAAGGAAATATTGCAGCAGCTTCCTTGCTTTCATCAGGCTTTTCGAAGCCTGGATACAGGAAATAAGCTTGAGCCTTCATGGTAAATCTTGACCTGCTCAGCAGTCAGAGCCCTTTGTAGCAATGCTTGCATTGGACAAATAGTCCTCTCTTCAAGAAATTTATTTAAATTCCTTCAGTTGACTGATATCAAGTAAATGTAGGTACTTTTCTTTAATATTAATTTTCATATAGTAACAATTTTAAGTGATTCAGACTTAAACCATTCAGGCTTTTCTTCTGGGTGAGAATGCCTACCGTTAATCTAAATTTAAATCATTTAAATGGAGTCTCTGTTTTCTATAGCGTTAGCTCAAAGAAACCACATGACACAGGGATTATTATTCAGTAGATTTTTTATTTTATTGTATGAAAGTAATTACCTTTTAAGCACTATCCAAATTAACATTTTAATAGCCTTCTGGGATTATACATTGTAAAAGCATAGTACAGCTTGTTACTAAATACTGGAAAACTCTATTTCCCTTTCTACAAATCTAGGCTCTGTACAAATTTGAATTCTCTACACGAGTGATAGTAATATTTTTCCAAATGAGAATCAAATATTAGAACTGAAGACATTTAACATTTTCATCACACACCAGTAGGTGGGAAAGATTTCCTTGGAATGATCTCTACTTTCCAAGTAATAATTGCCCCCCAGAGAATTCTGAGGAGTTGTTTTCATGTTTTTGTTAATACCGCCTCATGTTCTTTTCTCTAGGAAAGCCATTTATCTTGGGTCTGTAAGTCCAGTTTCAGTTACTGCTTTTTGAATGATATCTGGTTGAAATGCTAATTAATTTGTGGTTATTTGAAAACATCTTTTTGTTGGTCTAATTGACTTTTTTCTCTTCAGGTTTTAGACCTATTTTATTACTTTATTTTCAACTTTGTGTCTGTTTCAGTAGGTGATCCTGTTTGTTCACCAGGAACATTGAGTGCTTCAACATAGCACTGGTAGAGCTGTCAGTACAGCAAATGAATTAGAACTTTTAAAAAAGATCTGACAAAATATACTTCTCCTTTATGTTCCTTTTTTTCCGTCCTCTTGTTTTAGTGCATGAAAGAAAACAAAAAGATATAACCCTTATGTTCCATCTTTCTGAAGATAAGCTGTGGGCTCATTAGCCTCATTTTTCTTTTGGCAGGCACTTAGAGCTGTATCAATACCGGTGTGTTTTTGAGATAGACTCTAAATTTGATACCTGGTTGTAGCAGCATGGTTCAGCTCTACCATCAGAGCGACCGCCTACCTGGGCTCCTTAAGATGGCTATTTGCATTACACTGCCTTTGCAGCGTTCTCGCAGAGTGAACAGGCCTTAAAATAGATACCCTCAAGTCCCTTTCATACTACTGATAGCAAAACACAACAGCAGGGGACATAACATGGTGCCTTCCACAACTGTCAGCCTAGGAACCAGGCTCAAACACCCTTAAAGATGTATCCCCAGACTCTACATTTACTGTCTTCTTCAAGCCCGCTTCCTCCGTGCATATATAAAAGGGTGAAGTAATAAGGAAAGCAGTATCCTGTTTGCTTAGTGATTCATGTTTTCAACAATGTCGCCATCCTCTTCTAGTTACTTATGTCTGGTGGGTTACTGGGGGGCAGTCACACCTTGCATGATCAAAGCTGGATAAGACAGTGATCTTCAGAATTAGCAATAAAGACTAAAAAGTGCTGCAGAGACTTCCAAGGCATTGGTGATAAATAGTGATAATAATGATATTAATAAATATCCAACACTTACTGGCTCTTTGCAACTAGGAAGCTGAAAATTGTCTGACTAAACCTCATTTTAAGCGGTTTTGACAACTGCTTGGATCAAGCAGTGAAAATTTTACTGTTCATGTATCTGAAGAAAAGAGAAACACGTATTGGTGTAGAGAGGGAGTAAGAAAGTAGACTGAATATAAAATGCCAGGTAGCCACACTTTGGGCTCTACGTTCATCCAGAACTGATGAACAGGGGTAGTGGTAATGAAATCATAGAATCATAGAATGCCTAAGGTTGGAAGGGACCTTTAGTCCAGCCCCCCTGCATGCGCAGGGTCACCTAGAGCTCATGGCACAGGACTGCATCCAAGCGGGTCTTGAAGATCTCCAAAGAAGGAGACTCCACAACCTCTCTGGGCAGCCCGTTCCAGTGCTCTGTCACCCTCACTGTCAAGAAATTTTTCCTTAAGTTCCTGTGGAACTTTTGATGCTTTAGTTTCTGTCCATGAATTCCATGAATGTGTAAAATACATAAGGATTCCACATTTTGCCTGCAGTGGACACAATCTTCTACTTAGCAAGAAAAAAAATCACTTTAGAGAAACTGCATTAATTTCAGAATGGTAGGATGTATATTGAGAAGGTTGACCGGTAATTAAATCCTACAATCTATCAGTGCATATGGGTATATCTCTATAAATGTAAGGCTTTATTTAGATGAAAAAAAAATAAAAGGTAGATTAATACTATAGATACCTTCCACTTTCTAGTCAGTTCAGACAAAAAAAAAATCTCCAAGGAGCAGCAGGTAATAGATCTTCTAGTCTAAGTGATTGGTAAGAGACTTGAGCTACCTATTTCCTTTGGACACCTCGTGACTTTTGCTTACGCTCTTGTGGTCAGTTTTCCAGGGTAACCCCTGCCTGTGTGTGTTACTCAAGGGACCAGATGATGCACTCAGGCTGCTGCAGGTCTTTGTGATGAAGTGAGGAGAGACCCAAACAGCTGCATCTCATTATCCACTAACCTTGCCAAAGTTTGCTGGGAATTAGAGGGAGTCAGTCCTGGTTTAATTGGGGATTGTGACAGTGTTTGAAAATATTCAAGTACTTTTGGAGGGGTGACAACTACTTTACAGAAAGGCAGCAGAACGAATATTATGGGAAGGAGAGAAAGGGATTAAGGCAGTGGGAGAGCTGTCTATAGAGGAGACTCATTTGGTCTGGGAAGTAAGAGAAATATAAGCAAAGTATATACAGAAATGAGGCTTGAAGGACTCACTAGAGTTGGTTTGCAACAGTCAGTGTTCCCTCACCCCTCAAAACTAATTAATCTGCTTATTTCTGTTCATGTGTCCCCTCTCCCCCACTAATGATTTACTGTTCCTGGCTCAATAGGCAATGAGCGTTTTTCTGGTGAATGAGTGTAATGTGTGGAGCCAGGTGTATCTGTCTATTACATGAGCAGGGTTGCATAGCAAAGGAAAGGGAACCCTCACCTGCTGCTGTTGCAATGATATTTTACTGAAAACAAGTTCTTGTCTTAACCTCAAGTATTAACAAAATAGTGTTTATTCTATACTAGATTTTACCCTGGAATACTTGACGAAAATCAGCCTTCTATTTTTGCCATTCTTGATCCTCTTCTCAGGTATGTGGAATCTCTTTAAGGCAAGCTTTAAAAGATCAAAAAACACAACTTCCTTGAAAAGATATCTCTTTGTAGTACAACAAAATGCTTCCTCTATCACTAAACACGGAAAGCATAATGAATGCCCTTCTATGCTGATTAATGTGGTTGAAATCTGTGCAGTGCTTTATCTTTGAGTTTTAGTTGCTTTTTCCTGGCCTATGTACCAAGCTGCTTATTGCTGAAATACTTGGCGCTCTCAGGCAGAAAACAATTTTCATTTGTACACAATAGCATTTTTATCAAAAACAATTTCCAGTAGAAATATATTCAATGCAAAGTATTGAGCTCATTGAGTATTTTTAGTACATTCTCTCTAAAGAAGATGAAATACACTTCATAAATCCATCCATATTTTTTTTTCAGAAGCCAAGTCTTCATTTTTCTTCTTCCCATTTTGGCTTGGCTTTTTCTGGTTGCACTGATGAACATTTCATCATGAGTCATGACTTTATTTTTTTTTTCCTTTACAATATCAGAACTTCTCCTATTTTTTTAGAAAATGAACGAATTAGATAAGAAATGTCTAGAGCAGCTACAAGTCCTGATCCAGGTACCAGTGAAATAAATGAAAACCTTAAGAGGGGATTAGATAGAGGTTAATGAGATAATTCCAAGAGGTCCAGTAGGGAAAGTGGGAGATCATGATGGTTTTCATGCCATTTTTATACTCATCTCATTTTGGTTGCTGGGAGAACTGACGAAATTCTCAGTCCATTTTGCACAACTTGGTAGCAGAAACCCAATATGAGAGAGAAAGGAGTCAGAGCAATAAAAAAGCCGATTTTATGTGTTCATCTACAAACCAATATGCACTGCAAAAGCTTTGCACAAAATAGTCATCTTGGCTGCAATGACTCTGTATTTTATCCCACTTATATCACTTTAATTATGATTTTGGCCAACTCCTGCCTCTTCTCTGAAGATGAATCCAACACGAGTCAGAGCAAGTAAGGAGGATGCCATGGAGAAAGAAAAGTGGTCTCACAGCTGACCACAGCAGCGAGTGGCCCTGTTGGCCTCAGTGCCCTGCCTGTGTGCCCTGGTCACCCTCTCTGCACCATGTTGCAGTGCTCGTCTCCACATGGTGAAATCATGAGGCTTCTGGCCCTGAGTCATTTCTGTCCTTGAACGTTTTAATGATGTTGCTAAGGATGGAACTGTCTGTCCTCAGAAGAGCAGTTGTACAATTGTGGTGATGTTAATTGAAAAGTTATTGTAAGGGAGGAGAAGACCTCCTCCTTACCCCAGCTCCATACAGACATCCCCAATTCCTGGCCACTGAGCTAAGATGCAGGATCTGGCTCACACCGAGAGATGGCTGGGGAGGAAGAACCCATCCCCACTGTGACTCACCCCATCAAGGCTGAAAGTTTGTACTGGAAATACCTGTGAGGTTACAGTAGAGGTTCTCTCTGGGGTAGTGTGCTCCAGGGCAGCCTCTGCCTTGTTCTGGCCTTCCTTTTGAAATCCACTTAATTATTCACATCAGTAAAGGTATCAGCACAGGCACTTTTACAGGCAAATCTGCCCTCACACTCTTTTCAAATATTTTATTACAAGAAAACACATCTTACCCCTACCTACTTAAAAAAATCTAAATTAAAAGATGGCACTTCATACAGACCAACAGCGAAACACACGAGACAAGATCCAGGTTCAAAACTAGATATAGAAGAATGCAAAGATTGTTTGAGAGGTCAAGATTTAGCTGATTCTAGGTGATTCCTAAATAAATCCAAAAGCCAAAATAAAATTTGAACTTCGTATTTATTAGGAAATGTCATTATCCTTTCATTTTCTGTTGCTGTGTGAGCTGGAAGGACAAATTTTAAGAGACTACATGGGCAAAAGACAGTAAGTTATTTCATTATTATGGCTAAAGTCTGTTTTTGTATGAGATTCCAAACCTGTCTAGTTCTGATGATCTTTGTTTTCTGGGCCGCTAAGGAATTACTTTCAAACTGGAAAAGTGATATTTAAAATTTGTTATTTTACAGCATTAATCTTTTCTATCGAGTTGTACACTTGATCATGTGTGTGTATAAAAATACATACAATTGCAAATTAAATATCCTTAATGTGATTTTCACAGTATTTGCTGCCTAGTCTGAAAAGAGGAATGTAATTAACATATCTGTTGAAAATCCTTGTTATATATAAACTAAGAAAAACTACGAACATTCTGTAAGGGACAGCCTCTCTGTATGTTTGCAACACGACATCCAAGAGCTTTCAAGTTTTCTTTATGCTGTTTGATTTCTGTGTTGTTGTTGTGTCCCTGTCAGGATAAATATCTGAGCTTCTTTAATGCTGTAGCTCAAAAAAACAGTAAATACCTTGAATAGGTCTTAGGCAGCACTTACTAGACCGCAAAGCCATAGCAGCTTGTTCTGATTTTCTGATTTTATTTTTCATGCCACAAGCCTCCCTCTTATGCAGTCTTTTGTATGGTAGATTTGACTGGTGAATCTCTACTGTTTTATCAGAAACCTGCAGAAATTACGATTACAAATGTCAAAGACCCAAAGCTTTCTGAGATATTGGCAAGTTAAGTCTGTTGCATTCTGCTGCACTTCTTCATATTTTTTAAAGCACAAGTTCTCTAAAATAACTGAGCAAGTGTACTACAGTACTACAGTGCTGTTCTCTTTTCATGCAAAAGGCTTTTTTTTTAATACTGTAAACGCAATTTTCTGGAACTAGCAAGACCACACAGCTACTGAATTAATGAAATATTATTTTTGACAGAGTAGATCTAAAACTAAAAGCAAAATATTTATTCAGTCTGGTATGTTGGTTTATGAAAGTTCATTGGTCTCTTCTGAAAACTCTTAACACTTCTGTATGCATTTTTTTGGCTTAAATAATATGACCAGATGTATGCGAAGGATCCCAAATGATAGAAATAATCTCAATTGAAAGTAAGTCACAAAACCATTAGGCATCAGAATATTATCTCTAGAGTGACTATGTAGGAATACACAAAACATTCTACTTGTGTATTTTTTGCGGCAGAAAAATTAATCCAGAAAATATAAGCATGTTGCAGTGTTCA
This sequence comes from Crypturellus undulatus, assembly GCA_013389825.1. Lineage (NCBI taxonomy): Eukaryota > Metazoa > Chordata > Aves > Tinamiformes > Tinamidae > Crypturellus > Crypturellus undulatus. The sequence goes on from VWPW01013442.1 coordinate 243,375, forward strand.
GTGAGCAAATGTCCTTCTGTCCTATTGCATGTATTGCTTGCTGTATGAAGGGGTTTGGCAATGCAGTGGGATGGCTAAAAGGGGGTCAGAATCGCAACCATGAAGAATGATAGACCTATTTGGCAGGAGATGCAGAAAGGGGATATAGAAAGCAACATTATTTCACTTGAAAATCATGCTGAACCTGCTCTTTAGTGGCAGTAGCTACTTAAGAGATTAAAGGCAGGAAAGTCTGAATATTTTGCACAGTGCAAAAATTACTTCCTTAATGTAGTGTTTCTGAGGCTTTTTCTCTTTTTATTTGCTTGAGTTCTCTTCTTAAGTCCAACCCTCTCCGTTTCTACCCACTCATCTTCCAAAACGAACAGCAAATGACTTCTGTTCCAGGAAATTAATAACTTTGTACACAAAAGCTGTTGCCTATGTGTCTGAATTTCTCCTTTCTCCCTCCCATCTCACTGGGCCTTTCCGGGCAGAACTCTTTTAAAAGACACCAGTTGATTCTTAAGTAAACAATGAAGGGAATGATATTTTGCGCTTGAACTTTTTCTGCAAAGATTATACTTTGAAAGCTTTCCTGAAAGGGAAGGAAAAATACGCAGGAGGTTATGTTAGCAGCTACAGGAACCCAACAGAACGAATGGTGTTGCTTCAAAGCTCCTCCAGTTTGGTACAGTAGCTGCAGCATCATGGCCAGTGGTCCCTCAAGTTACCTAAACAGGGGCTCTCCTTAAGGCACTTGGCTGGCACCAGCATTTTGGACAGAGGGTGCCTGGAAATTCATATTCCTGCTGTAAAGCTAGGAGCAGGAAAGGAGCAGGAGTGCATGAATGGACAACTTCCTGCAGTGTTTATAGTATTTATCTGATACATATTTCCCTTCTCTCTCGTCATTGCAGTGGATTTATTTCACGCTGTTTGACATATCTTTCTGTGGGTGGTGCTAGTTAGCAAAGTATCTGAAAGGGGAAGAAAAAGCAGAAGGCTTTTTTGTTTAATGAAACTCAAGTGTGAAGCAGTGGACGTATAATAGACGTAATCTCAATAGTCATTGAGAACATACGTTCTCAGTTTCTACTACTCTGCTGTGTCTGTTATTGGCACAGTAAGAATCTTACTAAACTGTTTGGTAAGTGCTGAGTCTACGGTATTAAGCCTATATGCTGGCAAATTGCAAGAGCTGGAAGGAAAGATCAGGAATGGGTCTTCCTCTGCTGACTTCAAAAAAGCAGCAGCAAGTTATAAAGCGGTACAGTTTTCATGATGTATTGACACTGCAACAAGACCTTTGGTTTTATTTGAAAGAGGAGGAAAATAGGCAGCGAATAGTATGGGATGTTTTTGCCGCAAGCCCTAACTGCAGACTAACTGGTAGCCCGAAATGGGGGGTCTTTGCAGTATTTGAGCAGTAAATTCACGAAGGCCATGGCTGGGGAGAGGACACGGAGGAGCTAAGGCAACAAGGGACACTTCAAGCTCGGGGCAGGAAGCATCAGCTGGAGTCTGGCTCCCTAACTCAGCAGCGTGAGAGAGAGATGGGTGCAGAAAAAGGCAGCAAAAACAACCCAAACTGTAAATGCTTCATAAAACCATTATCTCAAATTGTGTCTGAAGGCCAGTGCTTAGGCAAAGAGGAATTGTTTAGTCTAAATTATTAATTGAAAGCCCTTACTTTATGGCACTTCGTGCCTTGAGCAGAATGTGGAGCAGCTGAGGCAGAGCGAGGCCGGGAGGAGACCGGGGCTCCTGGGCCATGTGGCGCCAGCAGCAGCTCCTGCGCCACCACCGTGAGGCTCCTGCACCAGCACCACAGTCACGGCCGTGAGGCTCCTGTGCCGCCACCACGGTCACCACTGTGAGGCTCCTGTGCCAGTGCCACTGTCACCGCCGTGAGGCTCCTGTGCCAGTGCCACGGTCACCGCCATGAGGAGGGCTGCACAAAGGCTGCCTTGGGTAAGGAAGACTTGCTCATAGTGGCACTTCTGTGGTAACTTCCAGAAAAGGTAATGCCAACACCAAACCAGGAGCTGTGTGCAGGATTGCCTTTTCACATCCTGTTCAGTTGTCTGCTCTTTGGCTTTTTTGGCTGCAGCTGGGCAGTTTTTTGTTTTTTGTTTTTTTTTTTCCCTAATATGTTTATCTTTATGTAAGTGTGTTTGTGATACTGAGAGCTAGGCTTAGGGAAGGATCTCTGGCACACAGCTGTGCTTAAAATTAATTTTGGTGGTTTGCTCAATAGCTGCTCTTGGGCATCTTTACAGACCACTTTGTAGGTGAACAGAGGAGACACGCAGAGTCAAGGAGACCTCTTTTCTTTCCCTGCAGTATCTGAACATTATCCTTATTCACCATGGTACCATCACTGCAAAATAATGATTTGTGTAAATAAACTCTAATAATGATTAATATTCATTATTTATAGTTGTAACTCTTCTGATTCCTCTGACGCATTACAGTAAAGCTGGCTGCATTTCCTAAGAAATTTTAACTGGAGAGATCCCAAGAAAAAAAGTCATAACCTAAAAATACATTGTGGTGACTCCTTCCCTCCCTGAATAAGCAGAGGTAAATCCCTACTCAAGAGCTGTAGAGGAAGTCAAGGATGGAACAGCCTTGTGAGACCACGGAAAGCAATGAGAAGTACAGTATGACTGTGAGCTAAATACAGCTATTTCACAAAGGTGTCGCTCTAGTCAACAGAAGTAGAATTCAGTTCATTTGCCTACCACGATCACCATCACAGAGATCATATTATAGGTGCTAGAAATCAATTTTGGAAACACAGGCAGAACTATAGAAATTGGAAAGATGTTCTGGGAAGCATAGCAGCAAGACTAAGCTTTCTAATCAGAAATGCTGGATACAGGCACCCTCAGTAGTCATAGAATCATAGAATGCCTAAGGTTGGAAGAGACCTCTAGAGGTCATCTAGTCCACCCCCCCTGCACACGCAGGGCCACCTAGAGCACGTGGCACAGGACTGCATCCAAGCGGGTCTTGAAGATCTCCAGAGAAGGAGACTCCACAACCTCTCTGGGCAGCCTGTTCCAGTGCTCTGTCACCCTCACTGTTACAAAATTTTTCCTAAGTTCCTGTGGGACTTTTTATGCTTCAGTTTGTGGCCGTTTCCTCTTGTTCTGTCAGTGGCCACCACTGAAAAGAGGCCAGCCCCATCCTCCTCACTGCCTCCCTTGAGGCACTTATACACACAGATCAGGTCTCCTCTCAGCCTGCTCTTCTCCAGGCTGAACAAGCCCAGCTCCCTCAGCCTCTCCTCATAGGGCAGATGTTCCAGGCCCCTGATCATCCTAGTCGCCCTGCGCTGGACTCTCTCCAGCAGCTCCACATCCCTCTTGTACTGGGGGGCCCAGAACTGGACACAGTACTCCAGATGTGGCCTCACCAGGACTGAGTAGAGGGGTAAGATCACCTTCCTCGACCTGCTGGAGATGCTCCTCTTAATGCACCCCAGGATGCCACTGGCCTTTTTGGCCACGAGGGCACACTGCTGCCTCATGGTCAACCTGGCGTCCACCACGACGCCCAAGTCCCTCTGTGCAGAGCTGCTCTCCAGCAGGTCGGTCCCCAGCCTGTACTGGTGTCTGGGGTTATTTCTCCCCAGGTGCAGGACCTTGCACTTGTCTTTGTTGAATTTCATAAGATTTTTCACTGTCCAGGTCCCTTTGGATGGCAACACAGCCCTCTGGGCTATTGGATCCTCCTCCCAGCTTCCTATCATCTGCAAACTTGCTGAGGGAGCACTCTGTGCCTTCATCCAGGTCACTGATGAATAAATTGAACAGGACTGGACCGAGGACTGACCCCTGGGGATACAGCTAACCACAGGCCTCCAACTAGACTCTGCACCACTGATCACCACCCTCTGAGCTCTGCCATCCAGCCAATTCCTAATCCACCTCACCGTCCACTCATCCATCCCACACTTCTGGGGCTTGTCCAGGAGGATGTTGTGAGGGACGGTGTCAAAAGCCTCGATCAAGTCGAGATAGATGACATCCACCGCTCTCCCCTCATCTATCCAGCCGGTCATCCCATCATAGAAGGCTATCAGGTTAGTCAAGCATGATTTCCCTTTTGTGAATCCATGCTGACTAGTCTTGAGCACCTTCTTGTCCTCCATGAGCCTGGAGACAACAGCCAGTATGAGCCGTTCCATCACTTTTCCAGTGCTGGAGGTGAGGCTCACTGGCCTGTAGTTGCCTGGGTCCTCCTTCTTGCCTTTTTGAAGACTGGCGTGACATTGGCCTTCTTCCAGTCCTCTGGCACCTCCCCCGTTCTCCAGGATCTTTCAAAGATGATGGACAGTAGTATAGCTACGACATCCACCAGCTCCTGCAGCACTCTGGGGTGCATCCCATCGGGGCCCATGGATTTGTGGGTATCGAGTTTCCTTAGGTGCTCTCTGACCCAATCTTCCTCTACCCTGGGCAAGTCTTCCTCTCTCCCGGTTTCTTCTCTTGTCTCTAGGACCTGGGACTCTAAAGGGCTGCCCTTGGTAAACACTGAAGCAAAGGCAGCATTCAGCAACTCTGCTTTTTCTGTGTTTTCCCTAACCAGGGTACCCATCCCATTCACCAGCGGACCTACGTTTTCCCTGATCTTCTTTTTGCTGTTAATATATTTGTAGAAGTTTTTGTTATTTTTAACATCCCTTGCCAGATTGTGTTCCAAACATTCCTTAGTTTTCCTTGTTGCATCTCTGCATACCCGGAGAGCATTCCTGTATTTCTCCCAAGGGGCCTGTCCTTTTTTCCACATTCTGTATATCACCTTCCTCTGCCTGAGCATTGCCACAAGCTCCTTGCTCATCCACGCAGGTCTCCTGCCCCTCTGCCTGACTTCTTACACACAAGGATGCACTGTTGCATTTGTTAATAACAAATGTTGCCATCAGTTTTGTCAGACAAAAAGCACAGCTAGGACAAGACCAGCTTTTTACTGTAGTTAAAGGCAAACCTGCTCCCCAGGATGGTTTTTGTTTACTGGAATGTGCTGCCCTATGATCCTGAGGACCTTTCTGTCAAACACACAAGCGTTGCGCAAAGCAACAGATGCCTTGATAGAAAAGCTGAAACTGTGCAGCATTTCAAGAGCCTTTTATGCCCTGTGGTTAGCAGGGGACTTCTCACATCTCAGACAGTAGCTGGCTGAAGATGATTCAGAGATGGTTGAAATTTTCCAGGACTCCCAGGGAGCGCACAGTCATAGCCCTTGTTCCCTCTACATTTCTGCATGTCACCCCGAAAATGACCCAATTGCGCATCTAAAACTTAGAACTGCTTCTGATGTCTCACCTTTCCTTCTTCTTTTAGTTGCTTTTATGCAGGCCTTGCAGTGCTCTGACTGGTTCTGGGAGTTCTAATCACCATTTCTCTCTGCCTCCCTTGTGTTCTTCTAGAGATGCAAGAAAGAAGAGAGATGGAGGGTATGAGCTCACCTAGGACTTGGTACTAGTAAATGTCAGACTCTATATGTGATGGAGACTTCTTATTCATACATTTTAGCCCTTTGCCAGATGAGGGGTGGATTATCTAACAAAAGAACATGTAATTGCTGAAGTGAGGCATTTTAACTTGAACTGGAGCAGTTATTTCCTTAGGCTGCTTAACCAAGCCGCTTTCAGTTTGAAGCTTGTACATCCTCCCAGCGCACATTTCCCATGTGCCTAGGGAAGATGGGACGTCATTGCTGTCTTCTAAAATTTACTGTTTGTTTTTCCCCTTGAAACGACCTCCAACCAACAACAGCCCTTCCATTTGCTGTGTAGCTGTGTTTGTTTGGACTAAATAAAGAAGCTTGACTTTTTCTTTTTAACATACCCAGAGATGGAAGTTGTCTGTTTACCCCACAATCTTCAGGAGGCACTGACGTAGCCCATAACAATTCTTGTTCTTTCCAGGGATCTCCTCATCTGAAACAGATGGTAAAGGCGAGGAGTCTTGCAGGATGCTCTCTCTGAAGGAAGCAATTGCCTCTAATGACATTTGGGCAAATGTCAGAATTTCTGACTCATAAAATACTTTTTTTTTTTCTTTTCTAATATGGAAAAGTTCTAACTTGGAGCAAACACAACTTTTCACCATTTCCTGCAGGATAATAACAGTTGAAATTTCTGCACAGAATTTTGAAATCAGCTGCAGAATTTTAAAATCCTACTCGGAGGCTTTGCAAATATTTTGATTTGCGTATTCTCTCTTGAAAAATCTCTTTTATCTCATAGAAAAAGATTATCTCACATTTATCTCACAGAAAAACTGTGAAAATTGCTCCCTTACGTTAAGAATCCCAAAAGTGCCTTTCTGATTGATAGGTAATTTAAATTCAGAAACATCAGGCATTTCATGCTGACTATGGAAAACATCCTTGTAGTAACATTAGCTCTACTCTGTGTTCTGTAGATCTGCAGGTATTCTCTTATCTTCCTTCTGCACATAATATTTTTGAAATATTGAAAAGAAATCCAAATATTTCAAATTAATTTGAAACTTTCTTTAAAAAAAATGAAACTGGAATATAGTGTATCTCTTACCATTACAAAATTGTCCCTCTCAAAATAAAAGCCCCCAGATACTTGGTACTGTGTGTATTCCAGTGTATGAATCTATCTGAGCTTGTTTCAGGGTGTGCAACTCAGCACATAGATGCTGCTGTTACACATCTGGTAACCTCTGCTTATAAGCTCGAGCCTTTGCAAAGATCCGTGTGTGCTTGTAACACGCTGTGTGGCGCAAACCTCTTGCTATTTAGCCTGAATTAACATCACTGAATATAAGTCATTGTATAAGTCATGAGGACAGGACTTAGCCTAAAGTGTGATTTGCGAAAGAGTGATTGAGGAAACTTAACATATACAATGCCCTAATGTACTGGTTAGTAATTGCAGAAAGTACTCTATAGCATAATGAGCATTTTTTTTCTCAGCAAGACTGCAAGAGCTGAAAATGTAGATGTGGAAAAATGAGCTCACTAGTGTACCCTGTACTTCTGGAAAATGGTATGTGGTGCAAACTCAATAAGCAATATTGTTAGGAGATTTGACCCTGCTCAGCTTGGAGAAGAGCTTTGTTACCCATGTCAAGAGGAGCAGAACCATGCAGTTAGAGGAGCTTGTGTGCAGGCAAGCAGCTAGAACTAGAAATTGTGAATCTTCCTGATTCTTACTCAAGGTAAATTTAAAAATTTTTTAAGCAGAAGTGATGACCTAAATCTGTGTGTGTAGATAAAGACTACAAATTTCAGAATATCACCTAGTATTCATTTTAATCCTAGCTGACTCAGGAAAACAAACAAACAAAAACCTAAAATTTCAAACATACAGCAAATTAACTACTATATTGCAACAAAGACTAGCTGTAGCAACAAAAGAACCTAACGTATTAGTGTAGGAAAAAGTGTGAGTCTAGATTAAAGAAGGGCTCAAGTGATAAAACCAAGAGAATTAATGAAAGAAGATGGACTTGGACTAGACAACAACTGCAATAAGCTGTAATCACTTATTAAAGTTAGCAATATAGGACAATACATCTCTCTGGCATAACTGCTGTAGATAGTAGCACTGCAGATAATTCTGTTGCATGGCTCTGTGCAGGAGTAGAGCTGGTCTGAGACTTCACTCCATCTCTTATTCACATGCTGTGTGTGGTGTATTCTTTCAATACACAAACGCAACATCAAACTTCACAAACTAGTTTATCCCCACGAAATTCAGTCAATTAATGTTTAATGGACACTTTTTTTTTTACAATAAGGAATACTTCAAAGCAATATAACTTCTCTGATCCAGCTTCATCTTAAATGGTTTATTTTTCTAATAACAAAGTGGAAAGCAGTGAGTTATACTGAACTCTTCAGCATTTTCAGGTCTTTATTACAGCAAAAATTTCTAGGATACAAGATGCATCCAATATTGAAAGCTACTAGAAGTTGTTTGGGGCCAAGGACCAAACAAAAGGGTTAGGCCAACATCCCTCTTCCCTCACTGGCAACTCAGAGACCCTGCACCACCTTTCCTCCTTCCCCTCTCCAGTATCCAGTACTCAGGTGCCCTCTCCTTACACCCAGATGCATTAGGTGATCTTCCACTTTCTCCAGGTTCATTATGGCCAGGGCTTTGTGCAGGAATTTACCTTGCTACCTTCCCGTTTCTTGATGACTGTGTTAAGAGCGCTCAAGAATGCACATTCTTCCAATAACCCTTCTTTCAAATTTGCAGAAACAAGTTAATGTGATAGAACAATAAATTATCCTAATAAAGGGCAAGCAACCTCACAGGACAAATTCTGGCTTTTCTGCAAGCTTCAGAGCCTCATGCATGCCCGCGGCCGAGAGCTTCCGGTTGATGTTCCGGTATCGGCACTGCAGGAGGTTGCGGTACGTTGTCCTCAGGTCCCGGTTGAAGAAGGCGTATATAAAAGGGTTGATGAGAGAGTTGGCATAACCCAACCATAGAAATGTTCTTTCAACCCACAGCGGGATACAGCTGCACGCTGTGCCACAGATGAAGGGCCGGGCAGTTGAGAGCAGGAAAAATGGCAGCCAGCACACAGTGAAAGCCCCAACGATAATTCCAAGGGTAGTGGCAGCTTTCTGTTCTCTTTTAAAAATGGAAATATTTTTCTTCTCATGCTTAAGCAGTCTTGAAAAATTAGCACATTCTTCAGATTCTTTGTGCAGTTTAACAACTCCATTCATAGATATTCCTTCTATTTCTTCTGCCCGGGGAAAACCAGCAAACTTGTGTTTGGCAGCACTCCTCTTAGCAGCTTTGTAAATCTGGTAGTACATGAAAAGCATCACCGACATGGGAATGTAAAAGGCGACTGCAGTGGAGTAAATAGTGTAGCCAAAGTCTTGGCTGATCAAGCACACCTTTTCATCGTTGACGTTCTGGGCCCAGCCGAAGAGCGGCGGCAGCGTGATGGAGGCGGATAAGAGCCACACGCACAGGATCATTTTGGCCATGCACCTCCCGTTCTGACGCACAGGATATGTGAGGGGTCTGGTTATTCCCAGGTACCTGCAACAGTAACGTAGGAGTTACTCTCTGATGCTTTGGTTCATTGATAAAGTCATTTCATGTAGTTTGTCATAAAAATTAAGATGTTTGGCTAAAAATAATAATTCATTTTTTGATTATTAAGGAAACTCTGACACCTAACGTTGATTTTACTGTCTGATGAAGTCTTGCTATAGGTAAGTGCTTACCCACAAACCATATTACTTTCTGTATTGAGTTCATGTGTCAGTTTAAACAAGTGGTTCCATTCATCTTACTTATTCATCTGTTATAAAGATCCCAGGCACTAAACTGAGATGATGAGTTGTCTTTCTTACCTTCATGTTTCATGCAGGAACAGCAAACTGCAAACTTGTATCAAGAGTAGATTATCTCAGCACTGCAGTAATTCATTTTATTATCACTTAATTTGAAGAAAATGACACTTCTTCAACATTCACATTTTTACTGAATTAAATAATAATCCATCACAGTGTCAGTTCAGGAGGACTGGAGAAGAAGCTTGGTTTTCACAGGAGCTAAGTTTAGAATGATAAATAATTGGAAACTCCCAAGAAGAAAGTTAAGTTTGCTATGGTTTCATGGCGGGGGCGGGGAGAGTCTAATGGCTTCTAAAACCCATAAACTGCAAGAGCCTAAGAATATACATTTTCTCCCAGTAAAATGTTTACCACCATTGCCCTATATAGATGGACAGCAATATTCTAATCTCAGCTACAGAGGATTTCCGTAGATCCTCTCTACCTATGAGAGGTTTCTCTTCAGCAGAACTGGATGACTTCCATCTAACATTTGTATTCTGGTCAACTGGAGCTGATCTATAAATTCCCATTAGCTTCCTCAGATTGTTCTTTCCTTGTCCCACCAAAAGGAAGAATTTGGAAGAAAAATCAACGTGCTTCATGTTGGTGCTTATAAGCATTATATATAAGCGTTATATATAAATATTATCAGGCACTAAAGCAAACTTTTGTTTTAAGATGTAGCTACATTTAGTCCGAAAATGAAGGTTTGAGAAGGCTACAAACAATGTGATAAAGAATGTCCTTGCTCGGTATTGGTGAGTACCCAGCACATTGCAACATGGGTATCTGTAGAGTGGTGCGTTGTTGATTTTTTCGTTTTTCTTTTTTTTTTTTACTGCAATGCAGTAACTTATGGCTGGTGCTACTGCTTTATATAAGAACTCAGGTATGATACAGCTGTGAAAATAAAAAGACACATCATTTCATGATCTGCTTTGCTGAGTCTCAGCCACATCACCGATACATGAGTGATGGGGCAGGTTTGGTACAGGCAGCGTGCACAAGCTGATTGCAGTGGTGCCTGCGGTGGCAAGGAGCAAAGAACACATGTTAAAATTGGGATTTTAACACATGGCACTGCTGGAATTCTAGCAGTGCCATGTGTGAGCATGGACCATGTTGTTAAAAAAAAGGCTAAGCCTTGTTCACCTTTTGCATTGGAACAGAGGCAGGTGACCGCTCCTGGAGGCCTTGGCCATGGCGTAGAGTCCCGGGCAAATTCTGCCCTGTGGATTCACTGGCCCAAACTGCACCGCTAATGAGCTGGGAGCTCAAGTACAGCTCTGCACCCTTAGCATTTGTGTGAGGATGGCATGATTTGGCTATAAATGAGTTAAGCATATCATGGATGCAAAAAGCTTCCTTGCCACTTAAAATGTGTTGTTTTAAAGAATCTTTAAAAGAAAAGATTGCTCCTGAGATAGGTATTTTTCTAGTTATTATGCAATTGGCTATTAAAAACAACACGATTATGAGGTGATCTTCCTTATACAGCTAAAACCACTAAATTAGATTTCTGAAAAAATCAGATCTGTGGGCTGCACCCTCTGAAGGCCTACTGGTGCATTCTGCTGCGTCAGGACATAGCAAAAAGAATTCATGAAAGCAGAAATATACTGAAAAGAATTAAAATTCATTAGTTTTGCACTGACACCATTTTTGGGGGAAGCTATCTGAGCTCCACAAAGTGCTATTTGAAATTAAAATATATTAATTAACATAAAAATACACCAGGATCCTCTGTCTTATCCGTTTTTTCTAAATGCAGTATGCCAGGAAAAGAAGTAAGCAGACATAGAGGCATTAATGAAGGAAGTGTCTTTATCTTCTTATCTCCACAGATGAAATCCATTACCCTTGAAAATTTAGCTGCAACTTCAAAATAATGTAAATCATCACTGTTGTCTAATACATTAGAGAGTGTCCAAGACTTAACGAACTCGTGATTTTCTAAAGTATTATGTCAAACTTCTCATATGCATTTTGTGCTTAATCTCTAATGATTACCTTCCAAAAATAGCTAAAGGTAAACAGCTAAACTAACATATCATTCCAAAAATATATACTATCTTGGGGCCTTTCTGCCTCAAAGAGCTCAAAATAAGACCATTCTCCAGCCTAGGGAATTGTGTGAAATGGTCTGTTTTGTCTGCATTACCACAAAGGTAGTTGATGTAGTCAGTCAGTTATCACCAGAAGTCTTTCAGGATGGCCTTTTTCATCATCTACATCTCCTTAACTCTCTATTTGCGACTGAAGTGATAAGTGGCTTCTATGGATGCAGAAGAAGATACCAGTTCTTCCAACCATAGTTAAGAGAAGGCAGTAGGGGCAGCTTTGGTAGCATTTAAGGTTAACCAGGCATGCCATTTAATTTTTGTGGATTGAACCTGATTTTTTTTCAGTAGTTCTTTTCCTTTTCTTTGTGTTTGATCCCACGTGGGAAAGACAACTATATCTGCAATATTTAGGTGGTTAAAGTTTTGAAGTGTTTATAGTTATTTGGGGAACTTTGAAATGAATGGGTCTAGTCTCCCCACCTTCTCAAGTATCTCGAAAACAAATGAGGCAAACTGAGAATTAACAAGTACAGCTCTATCAACTTCAACAAAAGGAAGAAAAGGGTAATAAGAAAGTCAAATTTTTGGTTCTGTGTCCACAAACTTACTTCATTGCATGTTCTATTTGGCTAATAAAATGGGAAAAGCAGGAAGAGGATTTGCTCTTCACTGAAAGTAACGTCACAGAGAAACAGAAAAGCTAACAGCTAAGAGTTTTAAAACTTTTAGAGCCTTCTGCCAACCCACAAACAAATTTAATGTATAATGATGCAGGGGTCACTTATGCTGTTTTCGAAGCACACAAATAAAACTCGTTTTTACTGGGCTCAGTGTACTTTGTAGACAGAATTACATTTTAATTAGTTCACTTTTTTTTGTGAGTAAGTTACAACTGGCTTGTAACTTGCAGTTAGTGAATGGATAGGGTGAAGCTAACAGATGCTAGTGAGACACTGGGGTAGAAATGCTGGGCTCTGTTCTTGCTTCAGCTAATTAGAGAAACTGGGAAAGATTGCTTTGGTACTGGCAGTCATGTCAGGGTGGCCGTTAATATATGAGGAGTGAACATGTTTGGATCTTTACCCCTAAGCATCCCTCTCTCCTGTACAATAAGCTTCACTGTCCTTCTGGCGATTAAACTGTTGTCATAAGCTGGGTTTTAATGTGATCTCTTGCTGGATGTCTGTGTGATTAGAGAATCTAGAGCCTTTGATGATCCCTTTGCTCAGCTGCCTGAACTGGTTATAAAACTGAAGATAAGGTTCAAGTCCCTGAATGTGACTGGATTCAATGGGCTACCCAGTTTAGCAGACAAGAGCTGGATGTCGTTGGGATAACCTGGAGATAGACAAAGACACTCCAGACAGCTGATGTTTGCTGACAGCAAAAGATTTGTTTGCTGATTTGTCCCTGCTGTGGGGCACAATGTCTTTAAGCAAATGTGTGGTTTCTTGAAACAGCAGCTGAGATGAAATCCCTACTGTGTTCTATAGAGGCAGTTCCTGAGCAAAAGAGAGCAGAGGAATCGAGAAAAAGAATAAATTTTGCAGATTAGGAACTGAAAAAGCACACTGTCTTTCAGGTTTCTTCCCATTTTATTTCTTATTCCTTCATGCTCAGGAGCATCTCCGAAGCTAATAAAGATTTCAGGTTTTTGCTAGGAAGTGTATATGGCACTTTTAACGAATACTTTTTTCTACCTTGCTGCCCTCAGCTGGGGTTTTACTTCTCAAGCTCAAACATATGAACACAGAACACATTTCTTTTCTCTCCTATATCCCTCCATGGTGTCCTCTGGCACAGATGAGTGCTCATGATCCCAGCCAGCCTCTTAGCTTCCGCCAGGCCGCAGGAGACACGCCAGGAGACAGCCACCAGGCCGGCCTCCGTGTCGGGACTGCCCTGTTCCTTGCAGACAGTCGGGTAGGTGTTACAAAGATGGCAGTGTGTGTTCTCCCAGCTCTGTGCTCTACCAGACACGGGCACAGACATGTGTTACGTGAGCAGGGAGGCCGGCTCGTGGTCTGCACGGCCCAGGCCTGCCGGCCCGTGCACACTTTCAGCCTAAATGCGGCTTGCCAGCCTGTTCAGCATCACCGAAGAAACCCATAAACATTGACGATGGCAGCACCGCGGCCTCAGATCAGTGCTTGAGTTGTCTAACTAGTTCTTTCTGTATTTCTTGAGGTAAGCTACCAGATAGCTGCAACTACAATGTGTGGGGGTTGGATTTCAAAGCTATGAAAAATGTCATTTTCAGAAAAGAAAAAAGCTCTTGTCAGACTCCTATAATGCAGAAATGGCTAAGGTGATTTTCTCCAACTTAACGATATGAGTCATGCTTGGGTTGACACTAAACATCAGCTTAAAAGGAATTATTTTGAAAGTTATAATGGTGTTTCAAAATGAAAGCCTCCTACAACTTTAACTGGAAAATGATGACTGATATCTTAGTACAATTAAGTGAAGTGTTTCAGAAACTTCCATAGTATAAGCAATGAATGAAAAGAAAAACTGCAGCCCCTTGCACTGATAACACCACTATTTTATATTAAAACAAAGTATCTTCAGGGAATAGCTATTCAAATGTTTTGATATTTATGTCCCCTCTCTTCCTTCCTTGAATACAAGCAATTTAAACATAGTATTCTACAGACAAAGCACTTAAGGACAACACCCTGGGGAATACTCCTTCTCCCTCCTCTTTCTGGGTCTTCCTGCCTCTGCAAAAACCTGGTAGTGGAAGGATTTGCTGCATATTCTCCTCTTTGCTTCTTCCCTGAGACTGACTTTGCAAGAACCCTGCTGAATCCTATAGATTAGTTACAGGTGAATATCTATATCCAACTAACTAATCTACTCAGGCATCTTTGCCTTTGGTCATAGTTGGATTTGCCTGAAGGCAGATCTGTATTTGTGAGAATCGCACAAAAACTTTGCTGTGTGTCAGGTGGGTAAATATTTTAAATATTCACCTCAGGCTTAACCTTTTAGCCCAAGTTCAGAGGAGAAAAAAAGACAGAAAATCAATAAACTCTGTTAGTGCACAAAGGAAAATCTAAGACTGTAATAACAGGTTTATTTAGAAACCTTATTTCTAATGCTACAGGATGCACACAGCATTTTGTGTTGTCTTACAGAGTCTGGGTTGCTCTATGATATTAACTGTGGGAATGTCAGCCCATGGACATGCTGCTCCTAGGAAGTGGGCACCTGGGGTTTTAACTTCAGTCCTTGCCACAAAAATGTTTTTAAAATACTGTCATTACAGTTCACTGTGAAATAAACTAACACAGTCCTCTCACAGATGAACTTTCAATGCAGATCAGTCTGAACGCAAGAAGAAAGCTTGCTGCCAAAATAAAAATGAGAAATAGCAGCTTTAGGACTCTAACTGAGGTGCCAAAGTATTTAAGTAATTCTGTTTCATGAAAATACAAGATGAAAAAGGAAAAGGATATTGCATCTCCTCAAAGACAAATGTGTTCTTGTTGACAAATTCAGGTCCATGAGGCTGTACTTGTGAATAATCCAAACAGCAGCAAGCAAAGCAAAGAAGTTTTGTAAGACCTGAGTCAATTAAAAAATACAAGGAGGGAGGGAGTTTGTGGTGAGTCCCAGAGAACGAGCAACTCGGCCATGCAACACAACTCTACGCAATTGCTGGAAAGGAGATAAGCTCTCTGCTCAGAGGTACCTGCTGGCAGGTATTTAGCAGGGCTCAGTGAAGGATGCACAGAGCCTCACTATGTTTCATGAAAGCTTTAAAATCAGCCTTCATTCTGAATTTCGTAAAGGACAATTGCATAACTTTTGGGGTTTTTCATTTTGCTTTTTTTTTTTTTTTAATCTTAAGCTGACTGAGTAAAACATTGTGCACTGAGTCCTACTTTTTCCATGAAAGCAAATGAACTGTAACAGTTTGTCCACTGATGGTTATTTCAGAACATCACTGGAAAATCATTCTAATGTTATTATTTTCCAAGATGAAATTTTACAAAAATCATCCTGATCCCATAAAATACTCAAAAATACTTTGATAACAGAACATCCCATTCTGACCCACTGCCATACCAAATGTTTTTTAAATACGCACTCTCTGGAGTAGCTCATCATTTTCAGTATTGAAAGTGTATCTCACTTCCTAATATAAAATGAAGACATAAATTATGACCTGTTGTCGAATGGGAGGCAGAGGAACAGAAGGTATCAAGGAGAGAAGGCAACATATCAGACCAAATTGCAGACTGCAGGTCAAGAACCTTTTAGACAGGCTCACAGGCCTTTCTAACAGAAACTTCTGTAATGGGAATTTACCAGAAGATACTATGGTGCTTCGTGCCCCAAACCTAGCCAGTTATTTATTTTCCTTTCCTTGTTATTTTGTCATTATTGCATACTCATGGATTTGGGGCTTACTAGGAATCCCAGTCCTCTCTGCTGATTTGCGCATGCTGCAGCACACACAAGTAGGGTGCAATGAGTGGGCTGAGCAGAAGGCAGCCCTTCCTCCTGCCTCCTAGTGAGGCTGCCTTTGCTTTTCTCTGCAGCACCTTGGCAGCACTCAGGTCCCTCTGAGGTGGGGTCACATCAAACCATGTGTGGATAAAGACTAACACACCCAAGGTTGGTTCCTGTGCTTACAGTTTCCAATAATCTCAGTTCTCATTGCCAAGCCAATATCTTCAAACGTGTATTTGAATTTAGGAGCAGAACTTTGGCATCAGAATGGATGAATCACCACAGCCAAGAGCCTGCGCATCTTGGGAGCTCACTGGGGCTGTAAGTGTTGGACATGTTTGCTAAGATGCTCCTCTGTTGTCAGCACCTAGGCAGAAGAACATGAGCTTAATGTTAAGTACCAGCTTCTGGGAATGTTAAGCACCCCATTTGCATTATTTTATTCATAGACAAACAGTCCACTGTGCCATTTTTATTTGGGTGCTTTTTGAAAAAAAGGGAAGCTTTTGTCCAAGAAATGACCAAACTCATTTAGCAAAAATAGCTTTTCAATATGGGACAATACACTCTTGAGAGATCAAATTAGCACTGTTGATAAAACTGCTTGTGCCAAGAAGTGATGGTTTCCAATTGCAGATTCTTAAGACAAAAGAAAGCTAAAGTGCATAACAAAGCAAAAAAAAAAGAAAAAAAAAGAAGTCTTTAGAGATGGAGCTGCATTGTTTTTAGCATCAAAATAGCTCACTAAACTATTAAAGAAAAGCTTCACATCTTGTCAGCAGCTGTTTTGGGGCACAGGTATAAATATATCCTTGTAATTTTCTGGCCAGATAACACACTAGATCTTGGTTCAAGGATTCAGTATTTCAAGTATTTGTTAAATGTCTACTTCTACAGCAAATAAGCAAAATTTAGCACCCACATAAAGAACTGTTTACAGAAAATTCTTCTGGCAAATGTAACAGCCTATCTGAAATATTTGATAACAATCACAACATGTTTTCATGGCTTGTATTGATAATAACAGTTATGTTGTAACTTATACAGTAAGTTCAGATAGAGGTGTATACTTTCATTATGTGTGCTCATTTCTTCCATTTCTGTCTTCTAATTTCTATCTTTATGGCCAATTTCTAAATAACAGTTACCAGAACAAACTTTCTAGACCAGTGTTCTTTGCTTTGCTTTTTAAGCCCCCAAATTTTCTGCTGTGGGAACAGCCCTCTAACTAGAAACTGACAATGGCCTTGTTTTTTTCCACAGTTCCCTTTGTGTCTCTTTCCAGGGAACTGCAAACCATATGTTGAAATCCTTTGCCCCTAGTCTCTAGTGCATCCCTAATTAAAAGCAAACAGGTAGGAACGATGTGCTTGGAGAAAGCTTTGTATCCAGGGTTCTATTTATCTCACAAGGGCAACTGGCCACGTCTCTCACTGCAGCTACTAGAGAAAACTCATCACGACCAGGCAAGATAGAAGTAAAGAGATCTGTACACACCCTGCACAACTGCTGTGCACTTGCACACAAGCCTTTGCTACCATCTCTGTTTTTCCCCAAATCAGTGAAATTTTTGTGTTGCAGCAAACTCTGCCAAGGCTCCCCGATCTCTGGGAAGCTCTTCCACTGCCCTTAAGAACTGTTTGGCTGCTCCTCTCTTCAGACCCCCCTCCTGGTCACAGGCCACAGGGCCAGTGGCAGCCGGAAAGGATAGGGTTGTCCTTTCTACTTCCCCCAGACTCCTTAAAGGAATATTAAAAAAAACGGTAAACAAGACTAAACAACCAACTTTCTCCTGGTTTTATTTTTAACTAACATTTCCCTGAGCTAAAAAACTTGGCTTTGATTTTCTAACAGCACTGAAAGAACACCCATTTCCTTGACATATCTCAGGAAAAAGACTTTGCTGCCAGTTTTTTTTCACCGAGATACAATGTACTTCTAAGAATAGCCTTCACCCTTGTTGCTCATTTTTTAAAACAAACAAACAAACAAAAGAAAAGTTTTTATAATGGTCCTCCTTGATTTTACTTTTATTAACCAAATTATGACCATTCTGCAGTGGGATAACTAACAAGATAATATTCACGCTGGTCTCCCTCCTTGGCCAGGATAAGCACAGATGCTCAGTACAGATTTCATTTCTCTGCAAGTACCAACTCTTTATGGGAGCTGCAATAGCACAATCAACATTTTCATTCAACATTAGCCACAGAACTTGTTTATTGCTAAGATTCCTCATCTGATTTGTGCACATGCTAATATTTCTGGAACGACTGATATGTGAAAAATAGCTATTAATGTAGATAATCTATATAAAGCTTTGTGGATAAATGGATAGGTATAGGTACAGCAAAACAAAGGTGCTGCGCGCTCTTTCCTTAATTCCATTATAATAGTTTAGACAAAACAGAGACGAGTTCTTTCCAGATGCTTATATATGCCTGTGGGCACATACCCGCTGCTGAAATCAGCAAGAGAGGGGCATGTGTGTCGTGGCAAATAAGCTGTGAAAACTCCCATATCCTTAACTCTGTAACTGAAGATTTCTATCCTGATCTTCACATCAGGGCCTGTTTTGTGCATGCACACCCTTAATTTGGGCAAACAATTGTTGCTAAATTCTTAAGCCATTTTCATTTTTCATTATTGCTTATAGGCAAGAAAGTCAACCTTTGAATTTCAGAAAAAAATAAAAGGGATATAATAATATTCACAGGCTCATTTCATAGGAGTCTTTATGATCACAGAGAATGAAAGGTAGATGTCTTATCCCTTTTTTGATTGAGGAAATAGTCATATTTTGCCAAAATCGAGTTTTCTTGGTTATACTTAGAAGAGCCATAACATCTGATGTCTGTTACAAGGCCGAGTATTTGCCTCAGATTTATGATCTAGCTCCAACTGAGCTCTGAATTACGCTGGCAGAGCCAATATGCATCCTTGGTGTTTCAAGCTGACTTGGTGCTCAGCCTCCTTCGGGAGCTTGCCGGCTTTGCCCGGGCCGTGTCTCTCTAGGAGAACAGTTCAGATTTGAAGCGTTCCCATGGCAGTGGCAGCAGCAACCCATCCACAGCGGCCTGCAGGGGTACTGTGAAACACCAAGCGCAGCAGCAGACCTGCCACAAAGGAAGTTGCCAACTTGGCTGTGTCAATCTGAGCAAAAGGAGAACTAAAACTGTGCTTAACAGGATGAATGACTAGAGCTTTGATTTTGCTGAAACCTTGGCAAACTGACACTCCTATAGCAAGAAATGATTGAAAAGGAATGCTGGAGTAACTTTTTACTTGGCAAGAAAAATCCTCTCTCTTCTCCAATAAGAGAAATGGAATATTCTTTGCTGTTTGTGAAACAGATCTCTAAAGCTGAAAGGAGAGAATGAACTAATGGGCAAGTTGAACTGCTTCATGTATCCCAGTCCCCTGCTAGGGTGGCCCAGTGAAAATTGAGTGTGAAGAAAGACCTCAGAAACCTCCATCAGTTATTGATTAATTAAGATTTGTGAAAAAGTACAAATTAACAACCTGTGCTGTCACTGATACTGCAGCAGGAGGCTGTCTATAAAATAGACAGAATTTGATTATTCCTTACAGTTTTCTGAAACACAGCTGTACAAAAGTATCAGAGAAATAAGTAACTGGAATCTATCAGATAATCTTAAGGGAGAAAATATGAAATTACTTGAATATTCCTACTCTACTATGAAGAGAAATCTTAAAGTTTTAAAAATCATCTTTCCAAAATTACAAACATTATTTAAATCTAACTACATCCTTAGACATGTTTCTTATATAACGCAGCACAAAAAGCCATTTTTCCTAACATGATAAACTAAGATATCCAGATTGTTCAAATTTTGGTAAAAATAATAATAATAATAATGTTATCAGCACCAAAGACTGTTTTGCTCTCCCAAGTACAGACGCTGGTCTGCATCACTGGAAGGTCTCCACAACTGCAGAAACAGCCAAGTTCAGCACGAGCTCCTCATCCTTAACAGCTAGCTTGGATACAATCATCAGCAAGTCATTTCAATGCATACTATAAATACATCCACTATGCAAAACAATTTACAAATATAAACACTGTAAGGATGAATACTGCTCAAAAGTCAATTAAGGAACAAACTGTCCCTTTAAGTCACTCAAAGTAATGAAATTTTCAAATGATTCTTGACCTTAACACATGCACATCAAAGTTCTTACTAGCTCTATCCAAATACTTCTAAGCAGCCTCCCTCAGCCTCAGGTGTCCAGTAAATCTAAACATTTTAAAAGTGAATATGGCTAAAATGGTTAGAAAAAAAACTCAACTTCTAATTTGCTAAGCTTTCACTCACTGTGGTGGTAGAAGGACCTCTACCTTATTCCGAAGACTTCTATCATTTACAGAACTGGCCATCTGTTTGTCAGATTATCTTTTATTTACTATATCCCATTCTTCCTCAGTGTGTGTCTGGCATCTAACCTTTAAGAACAACGACCATGCAAAGACATAACGAAGTAGCTGCTATTGCCTCGGGCAGGTACAATTTTAGTAACGGCATCTTCTCTGGTCTGCCTGCATGATGGAAGAAAAGGTAAATAGGGAAGCCACAGAAACCAGTGTGATCTTGTTAGTACAGCCTAGCAGCCTCGCTTCATTTACGCTTACGGTGCTGGCTTTCAGTGAGGGATAGACATTACCCTGCTACAAATTACTTGGTCCTTCAGTTATTTCAGCTATGTGTGAACAGAAGTTTTCTTCTTTTCTCAAGCTTTCAGTGACATTACAGCCACCAATATTTGTAAGACAAGAGGACCTAAATTTTGCAAAGATATGAAGGAACCTACTTCACACTTACATCACTGGAAGTTAGGAAACTTAAATATCAACGTGTCTGTATGCGGCACACTCCTCATACCAAGGATGAAAGTTCCCTAAATAAAACCTAGAAATGAGAATTCACAAATCTCATATTCCTAGAAGGGAACAAAGAACCAGCTGGCACTGGCCCACGGAAACTATAAGGACATGAGTAAATCTGAGTCAGCCCCAGCAATGGTAAGAACTCTTTTGGTATGATACAGGTTGTATAAAGTGAGTAAAATCTCATGGGGGACACTGCAGGTGGGTCTCTATAGATCCAGAATGTATTACATGAAACATTTTTAATGGAATCTATATTATACGCTACAAGTATTTTGTGAACGGAGCGTGGCTGGCAGAGCTGGCTGCAGCCGTTTCTGCCCTCAGCCTAAATGCATAATAAAATCATTCATACCAAACAAAGAGCCATAGAGGGCTCTTGGGTGCCACTCAGTTTAAGAAATTATTGACAGTGTTCTCAGCTCACCATTTCCAGTTTTGGAGTTAGGCAGAATTTAGACACCTGGAGTCTATTTGAAGTACTTAAATCTTTATTTGGATATAGTCTTAAATCCTTCCTGTGAGGCACTTGGCCTCCTCAGTTCCCAAGCAGGAAATGTGAATTTGGTGATCGATGGATTCTAGGGTGATGCATAAGTACTCACACGGAGTACGGCAGAAGTCACCAAGGAGGGATAGCAGAGAAAGCCAATCCTTGTGTATAAAAATCTCCAGAACAACAAAAAGTCCTGCTTTTGTATCATTTGTGTATAAATCCTAAATCTTCATCAATTTAATGGATGTTGTAATACTCATTTAATGTTGGCTTAGACACAGACTGGAAAGTTCTCCAGAAAGTATTTAATGACTTGTGTGGGTGTGGGGAAAGTGTTATAATTCTTAAACTGTATCCGAGTAGTTACGTTCTTTATTACTTTCTAAGCCAAAGAGTTATTTTTAAATTGAATTAAAAATTGCTACTTATGCAATTATTCAGTGGATAATCTCCAAAACAGGATTTCTGTAGCTATCTTGGGTCAGAAGAAGAACACGATGAATCAGCAGGCAAACCTCATCAGTTTAAATTCAATTAATTCCCTTCAGACACTCATTCACCCACCAAGATGTGGTTTGCATCCTCCCCTTACAGTTCACTTCTAAATTTTGCTCACTCGTAAGTTTACAGGAATCCCAATTTGGTATAATTTATGTACTTGGAGTCAGAAGAGCAGAGCATTAAAGGAAAAACAAACAAACAGTAATAAGAAATGCTTGAAGTAGGTTATCATTCACTGAGAGACAGCTATCCTGCCAAAGTCTGTGCACCTGCTGCCTTTCTCCAGAGCTACCCCATATGGTGAACAGAGAGTACAGTGAAGATAATATTGACTTCCAGTTATTAAGCTGCCTGTTTCATCTTTATGAAATTAGCAAAGTGAGAAATATGCTTGTTTTTCATTCTAATGGATATCTGTGAAAGTTTTCATGTTGTGGAGTAAAAAGAAAGAGATGATGTGGAAAAAAAAATGCAATAATCCGTATCTTGATGTTGTTATGGGCTCTGTCTTA
Source organism: Crypturellus undulatus (assembly GCA_013389825.1). Taxonomy (NCBI): domain Eukaryota; kingdom Metazoa; phylum Chordata; class Aves; order Tinamiformes; family Tinamidae; genus Crypturellus; species Crypturellus undulatus. The sequence goes on from VWPW01013442.1 coordinate 265,653, forward strand.
TGGTCTGCATAAAATGTAGTTCTTTGTGGATAATAACATGACCTCTTCTTTCTAGAATAATCTCTTCTGTGGCTATATAAAAGACATAATTCAGGTAAAACTCTTTCTTAATGCATCCTGCACAAAATTAGAGATTCTTGCATCAGTATGTGAGCACATACTTTGCAGTCTCACAACAGTTTGAACAGCTTAAGAGTAGAAGCAGTTTAACAAGTACTAGCAATTCTGTTTAGATACTTTTAAGAAAAAGATTTTGCTTTGACTTGCAAATCCCTGTTCTCAAGAGCACTTTCACAAACTAAGCCTGCCCTTTAATGTTTATACTTATCTGATAAATTAAAATGCAAATTCAAAAGCATAATTTTGTGTATGAGAATCCTATTCTGGAACCTATGTTTAGAAACAGGGTAGGGAAAATGGACACATTAATTTTGATGCCTAATTCTGTATTCAGCCCTTTCATGCCCCTCTAAGAAATTACGAGTTTCTGAAGTGACATGGGACACTATTCCACTGTGTTAAAAGCATATGCAAGTCTCCCGTTCCCGTGCTCTGTATTAACTACCTGTCTGTAAAAATAGGGAAGTATTTAGCCACCGTGTCTAGAAGCATGCTGCTTCCGCCAGACAGGAGGAGGGGGGAAAAAAAGCAACATTTGAGAAATTTTGGAAAACATGCATCTTTGGAATGGGTCACCCAGAATGTATGAGAGTAGAAGATGGAGGAGTGAGAGGATGACAGAATGAGCTTTGGGCAACCAAAAAAGCCCATCACAATGGAGGAAAATGCTTTTGCGGGAAGGTGAGCTGGTCCTTGTTAATCTGCATCCTTCAGAGCTTTCCCATTGCTAGAGAAATTCAGTTAAAAATGCATCCAGCACTGAGGGCTGTAATGCAAAGTATCTCGAAGTACAGAAGGCCCAGCAGGTGCCAGCACTCTAGGGCTATCAGTGGCATGAGATGAGGAGCATGTTAATGTGCACGGGAAAAAATCCCCTTAATTTTATTCAATTTATCCTGTCCATAAAGCCTCTCTTACCAGCTATATTCATTTGTCTAATAAAAAATACTGCCTCTTCTTAGAAACCTTGCCTAATGGTTTGTTTGAAACTGTTCTTTAAATTGATTCAACAGCGACATTCTTGCAACTATCTACATTGGACTGATTCACATCTTTGGTCAAGGGATAACCTGGAGATTTAATACTGAAAATTAAAAATCTTGAACTTTACTGCCTCTCTGTGCTGCCTGCAACAGCTACATCTTTCCCTTCAAGGGAGCCTTCACTGGATGGCAGCACAGGCTTCCTAGACTATCCTAAAAAGCCAAGTGGCAGTCCAATTCACAGTTACACTTGGAAAATGTTCAGTTTTATCCACATTTAACCCTCCTCCCTAGGCAAATGCCTCTCATGTGACCCCAGAATCATTTAACAATTGTGCTACAAGATTTAAGTGCATCTAGATGGCATCCAGTGCCAAACTGGATGACAGTGAATTTCATTCATTTCTTCTCTGCTTCTGGATTTCCTGGTTCATCTTCTGTATCTGTTCCTCTTATATTCTTTGTGCTGGGATTACAAGGGCTGTATCATCAGAGAACTTCCCCTCAAAGATAACATAAAATTTACAAGTGTTTTCATCATTCCCATGGGCTCTTTCAAGAAAATGGTTTCAATCTGTAATGACTATATACATCATGATTTACAAGCTATTGTAACATAATTCTTTATATGGGCAGTTCTCATCTATGCAGAGGTGTCTCCCCAAATGTTAAATCAAAGCTTTCCTAACTACATAAGTATAAGAACAATTCTAGATAAACTAGAACCACTAAAGGGGGGGTGATCCTGCTGTCTCCAGCCACACATTTAATTTTCATCATTTCTCTGATCTGGATATTTTCTACATCTTCAGTATTCAAAGAATATTAACATCTCAAGCCAATCTTTGGCCTGCTGAACCACTGTTACAACAGGGTAAGATTATGTATTTTTAATCAAATTATAGAGTTTTAAAATTATTTATTGCCAAGTGATAGAGACATTTTGCTAATGAATTGCTGGCTGGCCTCTCCATTAATGGGAGACACATTAAGGTGTTCTGTGTATGCTATTATCTATCATATGGATAATCCATAATGGATCTAGATAATAGAGGTTAAAGCACCAGGATTCACCAAATTTTGACTTCAAGTAGGAAGCAGACAACATAATTATGAGTTATGAAGAGATTGTGTTGAATAAACATTTGGTAATAGGAATATGCAAAGACAAAAGGATAATAATTCTGGTTTAAACAGTATTTGTAAATGAAAATCTGTCATTTATAATAGGTTATATTCCATTCTAGGGTGCATTGCTATATCCTGTGTTAATATTCTTTGAGGAGGATGAGGAGAAGAGAAAGTACAGAAAGAGAACATCATTGTGATTAGTTCAATTAAAATCTCTACTCAGCATATAGCTATGGCCTAAAATTTTAAGCTGGGAATGGAAAAGAATAAAACTGAACACCTACAGTGCTGCAGTGTGAATCAGTCATACAACTCTACTTGAATAAGAGAGCTGAATTGCATTTACCTGCCTTACAAAAGTTACCAGAAATGGAGTTGGAGAGTTCTGACATGGACATCAGGAACAATCAAACAATGGAACCACTTATGTGTGGAGGGAATGGAAAAATGAAATCAATTGCCTTAGAAATAAGTAGTTAGAAAAACAAATAATAATGTTAGGAAGTTAAAACAGGCTACTCATCTTCTCCCAAAAGGTGGCAAACTTCAAAGCAAGAGAAAATACTTGGATACTCACCCGAAGACCGCAGGAGGATTTCATTGCTGCAAGATGCTTGCCAGCATTCAGGTAACTGCTGGCCATTGCATCAGAGCAGAGACTGTTTATAAAGAAGTTAAAGTTTTGCAACCAATATAAATTGTGATGCTCCTTGGCAAGAAACAACCTCTGGGTTCTCTTTTGAAGAGACCAAATGCAGAGATCTTTCAGAAAGCCTTCTGAAGCAGATAGGTCAGGAGACTGTTAGAATACTGGACTGGATAAACCACTTGTGAAGTCTAGTTAGCAGGTTCTTCAATTTCTGCTTGTTACTGAGTCATAATGAAAACTGTCTCCCCCTAGATGCTAAAATGCCCAGGATGAGATGGATGCCGTGAAGGAGGGAAAACACATGCAGCAAATTAATTTGGGATAGGACTGCCATGGAATAAAGAAACCTGTTGACCTTCCTCTGCTGAGGAGAGCTGAGATGTAGGTGGAAAGGGAGACCTGGCTTTACTATCAGTGTAAGTTCCTATGACCCAGAAATGAATTCCCCATTCCTTCAGTGCCCATAACTTTTGGAAGATGTTAAACGTCATCAAGTGTAGTATGCTGTATTTTTTTTTTACGGTGACTAGAGAAGTACGAAAAAGGCAAACACTTCGGAGTAGTTTCTCCCTCAGTACTAAGTTTGTCAAAAACGGGCTCTGTCAGCCCATGTGTAAGCATCCTGAGACTGCACTAGCACAGCGATAAACGACCTAATGAGTTATAAAACAATTCCTGCATCATCTCAGAGCTCGTAAACTCCACTGAATTTAGCGGGGGGGGGGGGGGGGGGGGTGATCCTGCTGTCTCCAGCCTGGGGAGAAGCAGCTCAGCAGCCCAGGGCATGAAGCGCGCTAGGGACCCCCCCCTCGCGCGCGCCCGTGCCCCGCTCCCGGCCCCCTGGCTGGACTCACCTGTCGATGCTTATCACGCACAGGGTGAGGATGGAGGCCGTGCAGCACATGACGTCCATGGCGATAAAGACGTTGCAGAAGAGGCGCCCGAAGATCCACTCGCCGCCGATGAGGTCGGTCACGCTGACGAAGGGCATCACGGCCAGGGCCACCGAGAGGTCGGCCAGGGCGAGCGAGACGATGAGATAGTTGGAGGGCTGCCGCAGCTTCTTCACGAAGCACACCGAGATGACCACCAGGCAGTTGCCGGCCACGGTGAGCAGCGTGATGAGGGAGAGCGCGGCGCCGATCACAACTTTCTCGACGCTGCCGTAGCTGAGGATGTGCTCCCCGCACTGCGAGTCGTTGTGCGCCGGCGGCCCCGCCGTGGGCAGCGCCGGCGGGGTCCCGCCCGGCGGGAGCTTCGCGAGGCGCGGCGGCCACGAGCCGCCGATCATCCTCCCGCCGCCCAGCGCGCGCGGGTCCTCCAGCACGAAGGGCCGCAGGTTACCGTAGAGGTGGCTGCTGTTGGCGGCGAGGACCATGGTGGCGTGAGGCGCCCATGGAGCCCGCGCCCTCGCCGCCGCTGCCCGGGGCGCTCGGGCTCCTCCTCGGGCGCCCCCTCGCCGC